>JABUQX010017096.1:32500-41126 GCA_015478945.1 Trachelipus rathkii | reverse complement strand
CCTGAAAAATAACAAGAAATGCATGAATGCAAAACAGAGGAAAAGAAAGGAAGATGCATAAGAGAAGATGGAAGAAGGAGGAAGTCAGAGAAGGAAAGAGTTTGGAGAAGGAGTCTGAGGTCAGAGAAAAGATCGGAGTTGCATCGGCCACCGGTGCTTGGAGCCGGTCGGTTGCTGGAGTTCAAGAAATATCGTTTAGTCCCAATTTACACTCAAAATATAATGTTATTGAACCTGTAGATTTCGAAAATGGCGGTTATAAGTCCGTAAAGGGTGTCTGGACCCCCAACGGAGGGGTCCCGCTGAAAAAATGGCATGGAAATTGCAAAACAGAGGAAGGAAAGGAAGAAGGAAGAAGTAGAATGAGGAAGGAGGAAGGAATGAAGAAAGAGTCTGAGAAGGAGACAGAGTTGGTACCGGCACCGGTGATGAGCCGTGCGGTGCCGAGTTATTTAAACATTCGTTTTAAAATACAATAGCACAACTGTCACATAAAACTGCTTCTGTTCTACATGTAACATGTCATCAAATTGCATGTGCATCTTGCAAACGGTAACCCGTTTTCTAAATGTTGAAGACTGACATCTATTATATTTTAAAATCTCATTTTCTTTTATTAAACAAAAAAAACTAATATATTTTTTTTTGTTTGTATTTTTATTCAATTTATTTTTCTGACTTATTTTTTATAAGATTTAATTTACACATTTAAACTTTGTGTTTAATTTTTTTTTTTTTCTAAACTATTTTTTTTACAAGTTTTATTTTACATTTATATTTGTGTTTATTTTTTTTATTTTTTTTATATTTTTTTTATTTAAATTTATTTTTCTAACTTTATTTTTTTTATATAAGTTTTATTTTACATTTTAACTTTGTGTTTAATTTTTTTTTTTTTAATTTTTTTATTTATTTAAACTTATTTTTTAATTTTTTTTTTTTTATAAGGTTTTATTTTACATTTATTACTTGTGTTAATTTTTTTATGTTTTTTAATTTTAAAAAAATTTTATTTAATTTATTTTTCTAACTTTATTTTTCAAACTTTTATTTATTTTTGTTTTATTTACTTTAAACATTTTGTTTTTTACTAAAAAAAAAAATTATTCCTTTTTATGTTTATAACGTAAAAAAAAAATAACATTTTACATACCTAAAAGCAGTAAAATCAGTAAATCAGTTAATCAAACCACCCCTCCACCCTCCTACCCATCATGATCTATTGATCTATTAATCTATGGATCTTAAGGTCATATTTTTACTAAAATTACATGTTTTACATACCCTAAAGCAGTAAATCAGTAAAATCAGCCCATCCATCACCACCCACCCATCGTGATCTATTGATCTATTGATCTATGATCTATTGATCTATGTTTGTTTTCTTTAAACATTTGTTTTTACTAAAAAATTTATTCTTTTTTATGTTTATAACTAAAAAAAATTTGCATTTTTTATATTTATCTTAAACTGTAATTCCATAAACCTTTTGCTTACTATTTACTCTACTATTTACCTATCTATTGATCTATTGATTATGGTCAAGATCTATTTATCTATTGATTTAGGTCATATTTTTACTAAAATTATGCATGTTTTACATACCCTAAATCATAAATCAGTTAATCAAAACCACCCACTCTATCCTCCTACCCATCCATGATCAATTGATTCTATTGATCTATCTGATCTATTGATCTATTGATTCAAGTCATATTTTGTATAACAAAACAAAACTTTATTCTTTTTATTTATAACTTAAAAAAAATTGTATTTTTACATACCTTAAAGCAGTAAATCAGTAAATCAGTAAATCAGTAAAGCAGTAAATCAGTAAATCAGTAAAGCAGTAAATCAGTAAATCAGTAAATCAAACACCCACCCTACCCTCCCCACTAAAACATGGAATCCATTGTTTACGGATATGTTTTTTCTATTTATTCAGGTAATATTTTAGCCTTAAAATTGTTATTTTTTACACTCTAAAGCAAGTAAATCAGTAAATCAGGTAATCAAACTACCTCCAACCACCCTCTACACTTCCATGATCCTATTATTTATTATCCATGACCATTTGATCTATTGATCTAATGATTCAAGCAAAATTTTTTATTAAAATGTTATGTTTTACATACCCTAAAGCAGTAAATTCAGTAATTCAAACTTGCCCTCCGGGCCACCCTCCTACCCATGTGATATATTTCATCTATTTGAATCTATTGATCTAATGATTCAAGTCATATTTTTGTATAGACATAACACAAAACTTTTTATTTATTTGTTTTGTTTTCTTTAAATATTTTGTTTTACTAAAAAAATATTCTTTTTATGTTTCATAAACTTAAAAAATTTGCATTTTTACATACCCAAAACCAGTAAATAAGCAGTAAATCAGTTAATCAAACACCCAACTCTATCCTCCTACCCATCCATGATCTATTTGATCTCATATCATGATCTATTTATGTATTTTCTTTTATTCTTATTCTACCAGCTTTTGTATAGACATAATCATAAAAAACACAAAAAACTTATTATTTGTTTTGTTTCTTTAAATGTTTTTGTTTTCTCTAAAAAAAAAAATTTAATTCATTTTTATGTTTATCACTCAAAAAATTTGCACTTTTACATACCTAAAAGCAGTAAAATTCAGTAAATCAGTTAATGAATACCACTCTCCCCCACCCATCCATGATCTATTGATCTATGATCTATTGATCTATTGATCTACTGATTCAAGTCATATATATTGTTATAGTACATAACCAATTAAAAATAATTCTTTGCTTGTAGTTATTGTTGTTGAAATGTCGTGTTTTTTGTTGCATTGTTGTTGGTGATGTTGTTGTTGTTGAAATGTTTTTGTTGTTGCTGTGTTGTGTTGTGTTGTTGTTGTTGTTGTTGTTGCTGTTGTTGTTGCTTGTTGCTGTTTGTTGTTGTTGCTGTTGTGTTGCTGTTTTTTTTGAATTATATTAAACTCATCAAGTATATGTATATTGTGCAAAATGGTTAAACATATCTGCTAAAATATGTCTTCTCTGTTCAGTAAGCATTCTGCACCCCCGTTCTTCACATACCACAATAACCAGGTATTCATCCATGCCTAAACTGACATACAAGCATTCAATAGGCAAAGCGTAACTAAAATAAAAGTTTCAACTTACCAAGCAGAAGTCAAGCATAACAATCTCAATCTTTACCATACACAACCGCACAAAATATTATATTATTTATTATTATTATTATATTATTATTATATTGATTTATTATTATTATATATTATTCCACATAGATCTCACAATACCAATAACGCGTGCGATCACTTTGCCTAGCAGGTCCACAACTAGAAACATTGGTTGGTAAATGCCTCCTACCCGATACCTAAACATTACGTAATCTTGTTACGCCTCAATTCATAGCCAATCCAGAAACCGCATTCTGCTATACCATCACGGACCAAGCCAATGAAAAATTCGAGGAATGACCTCAATTAATCTTAAATACTTTGACACATGTGAAGATGGTAACGAGATTGAATTACTTTGTACCGATATCTTTACACATGAGAAGGTAAACGAGATTTATGACTCTTGTCCTTACTTAACAATCATGTTTTTACTTAAACAGTAGTTTATTATTATATTATTTTATTATTATTATATTATTTATTATTCATTATTATTATTATTATTATTATTATTTATTATTATTATTATTATTATTATTATTATTATTATTATTATTATTATAATTGTATCCAAACTATATATGTAATGACATAAACAAAGCCTAACATACCCACACACCACACACACCACACACCACACACCACACACACACACACACACACAACAACACAATAATTAAAGACACTTTACTTAATACATTAGACTGGCAATCATCGTACCTAACCTACTGATCACATGACTGCTATTTCAATGATGTCAGAGCAGTATGCAAACATTTTCAAAACGTTCCTTGAAGACATTTACATTTTTCACATGTTTAATATAAACATTTCGTTTGTTATGTATTTTCTTTTACGTTTCTATTATTCTTTATATTTATATTTTGTTAAAAGTTAGTTATTATTTTATTTATTTTAGTTTTATTTATTTTATTTTATTTATTTAAAATAATCTTATATTTTAAAACTTTTATTTATTTTTTGCTTATTCTGTTTAAAAAGATTTTGTTTTAACCTAAAATATTTCATTTATGTATATAACTTAAAATATTTGCATTTTTACATACCCTAAAGCAGTAAATCAGTAAATCAGTTAATCAAACCACCCACTCTATCCTCCTACCCATCCATGAACTATTTGATCAATTGTTCTATTGATCTATTGATCTATTGATCAAGTCATATTTCGAGTATCCTAAAGGATAACATTAACATAAAAAATAAAGTTCTTTATGCACTGATCAACGAATATATGCTAACGTAGCAAAGTTTTCCCATTAATAAAGCTAACATAACATCACCTGAACTAAGAATATAATGTACAACAACAAACCTAGCATACCTTAAGCACGAATAAACAGCTAACATCAACAAAGTTCCACACTTAACAACAGTAAAGTAACTAACATAGCATACAAAAACGTAACCTATTCACAGCTTTGTCAACACGCATATATCTCTAACATATCAATGTTTAATTTTACATTAACATTGTAAATATTTAACAAAAATTTGTTACGTTAACATTATACTTCGTAGGTCTCTGTATGATAATTAGACAAGGTAATGATGAATTTTTTTAAAATATTACAATGTTAATGTAAAATTAACATTGATATGTTTAACAAAAATTTGTTACGTTAACATATATTCGTAGGTCTGTATGATAATTAGACAAAGTAATGATGAATTTTTGTTAAATATCAAAATCATTATGCAAAAGTATCATTGAAAAATGTTAGGTATATGCTTGACAAAGTGTGAATAGGTTACGTTTTTGCATGCTATGTTGTTAGTTACTTTACTGTTGTAAAGTGTGGAACTTTGTTGGATGTTAGCTGTTATTCGTGGCTTAAGGTATGCTAGCGTTGTTGTTTACATTATATCTTAGTTCAGGTGATGTTATATGTTAGCTTTATTAAGGGAAAAGCTTTGTCTCGTTAGCATATATTCGTTGATCAGGCATAAAAAAACTTTATTTTTTATGTTATGTTCCCTCAAAATGATACTCGAAATGACTTGAATCAATAGACAATAGATCAATAGAACAATAGATCAATAGATAGGATGGGTAGGAAAAATGTGGTTTGGTTTACACATTTACTACTTTACTGCTTTAGATTCTATAAAAAGCAAAGATTTTTAATAACAAAAAATGAAATAAATTTTAGTGACAACGTAATCGGCTTAAACTAGAAAAAACTATAAATAAAAAAAAAGTTTCAAAGGAAAAAAAAATTAGGAATACAAAATAAAATAAAATAATAAAACGAAAAAACTAAATAAATAAATAACTTGTAACAAAATATAAATATAAAAAGAATAATAGAAACGTATAAAAAGAAAATACATAACAAAACGAAAAGTTTATAGTAAAACATGTGAAAAATGTAAATTGTCTTACCAGCAACGTTTGGAAAATGTTGCATACTGCTTGACATCATAGAAATAGCAGTCATTTAATCAGTAAGTTAGTACGATGATTGCCGGGCTAATGTATTAAGTAAAGTGTGTATAATTATTGTGTGTGTGTTGTGTGTGGTGTGTTGGGTTGGTGTGTTATGTTAGGTTTTTAGTTCATATACATATATAGTTGATATAAAATAAAATAATAATAATAAAATAATAAAATAATAATAATAATAATAATAATTAATAATAATAATAATAATAATAATAATAATAATAATTAATAATAATAATTTAAACTAATAAGTTAGTTAAAAACAGATGTTAAGTAAGGACAAGAGTAATAAAATCTCGTTACCTCTCATGTGTCAAAAAAGATTATCGGATAACAAAAGTAATCAATCTCATTACCTTCACATGTGTCAAAAAGATATAAGCATTAATGAGTCATCCTCGAATTTCATTGGCTGTCCGTGATGGCATAGCAAAAGCAGTTCTCTGATTGGCTATCAATGAGCGTAACAAGATTACGTAATGTTTAGTAATCGGGTAGAGAGCAACTACCAATGTTCTAGTTGTTGACCTGCAGGCAAAGTGATCGCACGAGTTATTGGTGTTGTGAGATCCATGTGGAATAATAATAATAATAAAATAATAAATAATAATAATAATAATAATAATAATATAATAATAATAAAATTAATAATAAAATAATAATAATAAATAATAAATTAATAATAATAATAATAATAATAATTATAATCATTTTGATTACAAATCATTACATGTTATTGCTGACTTCTGTGGTAATTGAAACTTCTAAATTTAGTTACCTTGCTAATGAATGCTGTATGTCAGTTAGGCTAGGATGAAATATATTTTTGTTTAGTTTTTAATATTATAATTTAATGCTAAAATTTAACATAATATTTTAGAGATAGTTTGAAAAAGTGTTGCATATTTTCATTTAACTTGACGTGTGATATATTTAACAACAACAGCAATAACAACAGCAACAAACAACAACAGCAACAACAAACAACAACAGCAAACAACAACAAACACCAACAACAACAACATTTTCAACAGCAACAACAAAAAACATTTCAACAACAACAACATCAACAACTGCAACAAAATGCAACAACATACAACAACATTCAACAACAACAACTACAGCAAAGAAATTATTTTTTAATGTTATGCCTATACAAAATATGACTTGAATAAGTAGATCAATAGATCAATAGTATCCCAATAGATCAATAGATCATGGATGCGGTGGGAGGCTAGAGTGGTTTTTTGATTAACTGATTTTACTGATTTTACTGCTTTTAGGGTATGTAAAAATGCAAATTTTTAAGTTATAAACATTAAAAAAGAATAAATTTTTTTAGTAAAAACAAAAATTTAAAGAAAACAAAAAAACAAAATAAATAAGTTTTTGTGTTTATGTCTATACAAAAAGATATTTATAATATGACTTGAAGATCAATAGATCAATAAGATCAATAGATCAATAGATCAAATAGATCATGGATGGGCTAGGAGGAATAGAGTGGGTGTTTGATTAAACTGATTTCTGATTTTACTCTTTAGGGTATGATAAAATAATGCAAATTTTTAAGTTATAAACATAAAAAGAATAAATTTTTTAGTAAAAACAAAATGTTTAAAGAAAACAAAACAAAAAAATAAAAGTTTTGTGTTTATGTCTATACAAAATATGACTTGAATCATTAGATCAATAAAATCAAATAGTCAATATACCACGAATGGTAGGAGGGTGCCGGAGGGCAGTTGTGATTAAACTGATTTACTGCTTTAAGGGTATGTTAAAAAACATAACAATTTTAATAAAAAATATGACTTGAATCATTAGATCAATAGATGAATAGATCAATAGATCAATAAATCAATAGATCATGGAAGTGTAGGAGGGTGGTTGGAGGGTGTTTGATTTAGCTGATTACGAATTTACTGCTTTAGAGATGCCAAAACATAACAATTTAATAAAAAAATATACTTGAATCAATAGATCAATAGATCAATAAGATCAATAGATCAATAGTCAATGATTATGTTTGCGTAGAGGTAGAGTGGCGTGTTTGATTTACTGATTTATGATTTACTGCCTTTACTGATTTACTGCTTTACTGATTTACTGATTTACTGATTTACTGCTTTAAGGTATGTAAAACATAACACATTTTAATAAAAAATATGACTTGAATCAATTAGATCAATAGATGAATAGATCATGAAGTGGTTAGGAGGGTGGTTGGAGGGTAGTTTGAATTTACTGATTACTGATTTACTGCTTTAGAGTATTGCAAAACATAACAATTTTAATAAAAAATAATCTTGAATCAATTGAATCAATAGATCAATAATTCAATAGATCAATAGATCCAAAGATCACGATTGGGTAGGAGGATAGAGTGAGGTGTTTGATTTACTATTTACTATTTTACTGTTTACCTCATTTTACTGCTTTACTGAATTTACTGATTTACTGATTTACATGCTTTAAGGTATGAAAAATGTAAATTTTTTTTAGTTTATAAACATAAAAAGTATAAAAGTTTTGTTTTTTATACAAAAATATGACTTGGAGATCAATAGATCAAAGACAATAGATCAATAGATTGCATGATGGTTAGGAGATAGAGTGGGTTTTGGTTTGATTAACTGATTTACTGATTTACTGCTTTAGGGTATGTAAAAACCATGATTAATTAGTAAAAATATAGAACCTAAATCAATTAGACAATAGATCAAGATCAATAGATTTCATAGATCAATAGATCAATAGATCACGGAGGTGGGAGTGGTGGTTTGATTAACTGATTTACTGATTACTGTTTAAGGTATGCAAAAAATGCAAATTTTTTTTTAAAGTTATAAACATAAAAAGAATAAAATTTTTAGTTAAAAACAAAATGTTTAAAGAAAAAAACAATAGATCAAATAGATCAAAGATCAATAGATCTCAATAGATCACATGGGTGGCGGTTGGTGGTTTGATAC
>JABUQX010017096.1:7500-10000 GCA_015478945.1 Trachelipus rathkii | reverse complement strand
TATAAAATAATATAAAATTACTTTCTCATAGCTAGGAGAGATTTCTTCACTAGGGCGACTTGCGTAGCAACCCGGCCCTTCATATTTTCCTTGAATTAACTCAAGGACTAGCCTCTGGTATCAGATGTACTGACAAGTTTCCTCTGGTTTGGAAAGCACAAGAAGGAAAGAAGAGTTTAAAGGCAAGATGACATCAATTAGAACTCGTTTCACTGACAGGGTGAACACCCTTCCTGGGAGATTATTTTCATTAATAACTCAAGACAACACTGCCAAGCTCATTCTTCTTGTTTGAATAAAAGATAGTGGTAATATTGGCAATACAGAAGAAGATTATAATATTAAAAGTCATTCCTATGGTTTTAATCATATGGATTCTATGGTGAAGATTTAGAGTCGTCCGGAAGGAATTACAGAGATTTTCAGGACAATTGTCGATACGTCCGGAAGAATTTGAGGAATTTTCTCTTTAATTGTGGAGTCACCGGAAGATACAAAGACGATTTTCTCTGGACGCAATTGTGGTGTCGTCGGAAGGTACAAGAGATTTTCTCTGGACAATTGTGGATTCACGTCGGGGTACAAGAGATTTTCTTTAGCACCAATTGTGAAGTCGCTGAAGTTGCAAAATATTTTCTCCTGGACAGCTGTGGAGTCGCCGGAAGGAATTTCGAGTTTTTCTGGACAGTGTATAGTCGCCGGAAGGTGAAAAAATTTCTCAATGAGTCGTCTGAAGGTGCGAAAGGTCTCTGGACAATTGTAGAGTCGCCGGAAGGTACAGAGATTTTCTCAGGACAATTGTAAGTCGTCGGAAGGTACAAGAGAACAAGAGAAGGAAAGGAAAAAGTTAGCATTACAAAGTGATAAAAGAGTCATAAGAAGAGAGGGATAAGGTTGAATTGAAACCATAATGTTAGAATCGAGAAGTAAAGGTCGTGGGTCTGGTCCATTTAAATTCTGATTTCAACTCCGAAGTATTGACTCCTAACCTTGGCAGGTAATAGGTTATAAGAGACAATTTACTATTTCAAATTCGTATAGGGACTGGAACAAATAAAGCTTCATCCTATGGATAGCCCCCATTACGGAGATATAGAGTGTACGCATATATACAATAATACATTAATAAATATATTAACAATATCTTTTGTTTATTTTGAACGAGTCATTAGCCATAACCAACTTTATGGGTAGCATCCATGCAAGGGATGTACGTAATCGAAACCTTTGCTACATCAAAATTACAGAGTAGGAATGAACTATATCAAGTTTAAAGAGGGTACGAGGTCTCTTAAATGTAGCTAAAACTAAATTTTATATCTGAGATACCTACCCCTCTTATATATATATATATATATATATATATATATATATATATATATATATATATATATATATATATATATATATATATATATATATATATATATACAAACAAGTGTGTGTGTGTGTTTGTGTGTGTGTGTGTGTGTGTGTGTGTGTGTGTGTGAGTGAGTATATGGAGTATGTATGTGTGTGCTTCTTCTTGGGATGACCCCTAACATCATAATAATAATAATAATAATAATAATAATAATAATAATAATAATAATAATAATAATAATAATAATAATAATAATAATAATAATAATAATAACATTGACTTTAATTTTTTATTTTATTTTTTTACAGTTGTCACCACCACTCACGGGCAGAGCCCTATTCAAGGAGGGGGTGTTGCACGCCTCGAAAGTCAACAGCTAACATAAATTACGCAGAGAGCACAGACGCAGGCTTTGATGGGGAGATTAATTTCAGCAGGAAACAGAAGATGGAAGAGAATTCAGAACAGAGGTGGCAGGAAAGAAGGAAGCACCGCAGCGAACTAGCCTGGAGTTACCAATATCAACACAAAACTCATGAGCAGACACTGCACCCCTTGTGCTACGAGGGCGTCGTAAAGGTGGTGGTACGCGAGTAATAAGTTCCCTCGAGCACCTGCCGCTGCGGTACCTATAGAAAAGAGATAAAGCACCAACATCGCGCCGCAAATATAGAGGGTCAAGTGAACTGGAAAGTACAGAAGAGTTTATAAGCCTTTGACTCGACCCTATCCAAAAGCTGGGTGAAACCAGAGCCACCCAAGATGTACTTCATACAAGGGCGGATGAGGCCTTTGTATGCTGAAGTAACTGAGAAGAGGAAAAACTCGCAGTCTAAACAGAACTCCCAGTTCTTTGAGGCCGCCCTAGCAACCGTTGTGATGTGAGATTTCCAAGATATTTTTTTGTTTATGTTAAGGCCAAGGATGTTTATATTGTCAACAGGAGAGACGAGAGAACCGTCGAAAGAGATAGGAAAGTTAGAAGGTGTCTTAGAGAGGGAGATTTGTAGAAGTTGGGTTTTTAAAGAATTGAATTTCACAAGGTTGAGACGACCCCACCCGAAATTCTATCCAGATCAGCGAGAATAGAATCGGAAAGATTAGAAGTAAAAGAGGGAGCAGAATTGAAATGAGCTG
>JABUQX010017095.1:42500-87695 GCA_015478945.1 Trachelipus rathkii | reverse complement strand
ATTTTTTTTATATAGTTAGTTTATATTATTAATAGTGATATAATTATTATATAATTAATTTATTATGATTTATATAATTATATTAATTAATTATATGTTAAATATTATTGTTATATTTAATATATAATATGATGATATCTATATCAGACTTGTTTTTAAAATAAGGATGTTAACGCGATATATATCTGCACGTAATACGATGTATATATCGTGTATATATTTTCGACGTTATGTTAATAGGCAAAATAGTATTTTAACACTTTAGTACATCGTTTCATACTAGTATTATTTATTTATTTTTTAACTAAAGGATAGCCCAAATTAAAATCGAAAAGATGTGATAGTAAGTTCAAGGGTCTCATTATCACGGCCTTACATGCAGGGTGGACGACGGTAGGTAGGTAACTTCGTCCCCTCTGTCCCTCGTCGGTTCGAGCCCTTAAAAAAAATATATAATAATATTTCTCTTGGAGCATGAAAAAAAGCAGATTTTGGCTCTCTTGCGCTCTTCTATGGTTTTAGTAACACGTACCTTCTGCAGGTTCACGTGGTGTTGTACGAATTTATTTATCGTATTATTAGCATCTTTTTAATAGTAACATTTAATTTGTATGTGTTATTCGTGCATCTTCTGTTGTATAAACATTTAAATATATATATATAATAAGTTATATAATGTTTATGTTAATAGTTGAATTGTAATCAATATAATATAGTAAAGAGAAAGAAGATAAGGAAAGAAGATAAGTTAGATTAGTAGAGAATAGAAGAAGAGATAAAATATAGAACAAATAAGAAAGATAGAAGATAAAGAAAGTAAAGAAAGAAAGAAGATAGAAGAAAGAAGAAGAAGAAGAAGTGTTCGGCATTGTGAAAAGTAGGGTTTTTTATCTATATATGAGCTCGATTATATAAATGTTATAATATAACTCTTTTTATAGTAGATATAACAATATTAATTGTTAAATTAATAATTATACTTATCTTTTGTATCTTTATTTATTTATCTTTTCTTATCTTATTCTATTTTTTTTATGGTGAATTTATGGTTTAATTAATAGTAATTAGGTTGTCATTTTTAATATTATAAATATTAGTTTATAAATTTATACACATGCTTGCATATGTAAAATCATTATAATTATATATATAATCGCGGTGTCTAGTGTTTATAAAAGTATTTATATTAGTTCATATTATTTATTTCTTGACTATTAGTGCTTAATAAATATGTAAATTAAGAATATTAAAATTTAATTTAAAAGGCTGACTGGTCCATATATAGGTCGGCTACATAGTAAAAAAAGTGGAGGTCTGAGACACAAACATCAAATAAATAGGTTATATAGTAGTTAGGTTAGGTTATAATGTACATTTCACCCTTAATACATTTTATGCAGTTTTAATGTTATAAATTAAGTTAATTTAGGTTATGGTTAGGTGTAAGTTAGACCACTTTTAGGGTTGTTAGTTTAAATTAGGTTTTAAAAGTATATATATGTTTATGAGTATAAGTTTGGTACTAAGTGATTATAGGTGTTTAGTGTTAGGTTTGTAAAGGTTATAAGAGATTATATATATACTTATTTGATGGTAAAGTTAATTACCTAATAATTTAGTAATTTTTTTATTTTTTTTTTATATATACATTACAATTTACCTGTATTATTTTTTGTAATGGTTCATTAAAAAAAAACAAAAAAAACAAAAAACAAATTAGCGTGCAATCTTTCTATGAGGTTGAAACCCTTTTCATGTTGGGGAATAAAAATAATAGTAAGTAAATTTAAAAATAAGCAAAAGGTCTACTTCAGTATCAGATATATTGTTAATTATGTACCGTTATATTACTACATATACTACATTAATTATCCATTGTGTAATTGTATTCTTAGCTTGTTAATAAGTTTTAGTAGTATTATTTTTGAGCTTCGATTGCATATTTTGTGTACTGGGATGGGACAATTACTATGGGTAATGTCTGACGTGATCTGAATGAGGTAGAGTGTTTTAATCCATAGATAGAGAGAGAGTGATGTAGAATTGGAGTGCAGGATTGTAATACATCTTTGATTTTTTCAATTTTCATGGGTTATCTAAGATATAAAACTTTAATTAATCACAATAAAGACTATTTTACGTAAACAAAATATTAGTTATAAAATTAAATCAACTCTCCTTATTATCACTACTTTTAACATAAAAACTCACTTATAACCTTACCGCACTTTCTCTACTACACAACTTCAATATATATAATAAAATAAGTGGCGTAGACTTGATCTATTACTTCATCTCATCTAGGTTCTATAAATAAACGGATTCATTTGTTGCGTTTTGTACAAATGGCATGAGTAATAAGAATGTTATACCCTAAAAATGAGAAAAAAATTTAGACATAAATAAGATAGACATAAGAAGATAAAACTCTATATATGAGTTACGATGATGCTACGCTCGTTTTCACTTATTACTTTTGTATCGACACTAAACTGAAACATATTTGTCCAAACCAGCTAATAAATTGCTTCGATGCATAATTAGATCCAAGATACGAGTGACATGATCTTCTTATGTGCAAGGTAGGAGAGTAAATAGTGTAAAATATTGATATAACATAGGATCCCCTTTTTCTATACTATGACAGTGTGTATAGATCATTACAAAAATGTACACAATAGAAATCGTTTTAGATAATATAAATACAAATATTGTGACTAACTTTAATTTATATTAATGACTAACAATTGCTTTCGCTTGTAGTTTTTTCTCTCATTGTTATGCATTTTTTTTCTTTCTTGTATACTTTATATTTCAATAGATGCCTGTGTACAATAGGTGTTTTTCGCTAATTGTGTGTGACGAATGGTTCTAAGTATAGAATATTATCTAGTCATAGAATAATCAAGTACGGCAGGTTGAGAGTCAGCATTATATTAATGAGTAGATTAGTTGGATTACGGATAAACCATAGAAATATAGAGTTACATAACTAATAATAATAATAATAGTAATATGAATAACTTAAACTACGGGTTTAATCACTGGTAATTAGATACAAGAAATATCTTGAGAATAATAATAAGAAATAATAGTAAATAACTGTATTAAAAAAAATTCAATAACGAGTAAATTACCTTCTTAATAGTGAATTTACAATATCATTGCTTAATTATTATTGAGGTAATAAATAAAAATCAACTGATATCAATTAAAATTAATAGAGAGTGTTATCTTATCATTATATTATTAAATGAGTAAGATAATAATATTATAATCGCAATCCTGTAATAAATTTTGGTGAATATGAATTATAAATGGATATTAATAATAATTAAATAAATCATATCATAATAATTTAAATAACATTAGGGTTGCGACATCAAATTTAAGGTGCGATGAATTGCGATATGAGCAGTGGTTGAGCTCTGACGATGATGACGAAGAGAATAGTATCAGATAGATAGCGAGTGTAGTGTGAAACGCTGTAAAGAAAGAAAGTATATATAACAGTTATCGTGTATGTGTTTCATATACTATCACATAATATGGGATAAGTATCATTAATAAATAACTCAATACGATTGATCAATAGTCTATTATTCAAAGCTTATTATAATATTTCACTTATATCGCTAATTATCTATCAATGGAGTGAGTACTCAGGAAGGCGAGCTGAGGGGACTACAAGTCCCCCACCCCCCTCACATCGTTCAGAAAATTATTTAGTGAGTGAGTAGTAATAATAATTAATAAGCAATTATAAATATTAATATTAATATATAATATAAATGCATACATATAATAAAAGTGATAAAATGCATGATATAAAAACTCAGTGAAATAATAAGAAATAGGAAAAGGGAAAAATAGGAAATATAAAATAGAAATAAGAATAGAATAGGAAACCTGAGAAATAGGAAAAAATATGAAATATAGATATTCACTATAGATAAATAAGTAAAATATGGTAAATAAATAAAATTAAATAGTGAACAATTAAATAAAAAGTGGGGATAAAATAAAAAATAATTATTATATTTTTAATAATAAGAAATTAAGTATATATATAAATAGGTAAATTATAATTAAGAAATATAATGAAATAAAATATTAAGGTATAAATATAATATATATATTATATGGATAAAAAAATATTTTTTTAGAAATAGGAAATAAGGTAAAATTATTAGAAAATAGGAAATAGGTAGAAAAATTAGGAAATAGAATATAGGAAAAATATAAATTATATAGGAAATAGGATGAATAAAATAAATAAATTTGTGAAATTGTTAATAATGAATAGAATCACGAGAATAGTGAGAAAGAAGATATTAGAAATACGTCGGAAAATCTGTCTGCATCTATGAAATGGTATCAAATTTTAAAAAAAAAAAAAAAAAACAGTTATCAAATGAATTTTTATGTTTTTAACTTATTATTTTATTATTATTTATTATTTTATATATAATTATTAATATTATTTAATATATATATATTATTATTATTATTATTATTATTTATTATTATATATTTAATTAATATTATATATCTATGGCAAACTTATACCTAAAGCACTCATCATCACGCCAGGAACATTAGTGAACAGTGAGGTTACATAGAAACTAATAATATTAAATTTATGGAATCAGTATTATAGAAATTGTTATGGAAAATGGGGATTTATTTTTCAAGGGGCTTCGATTAGTGAACGGTGGTGACATAAGTGGTAGGTAGGATATTGAGTCCCCCGTTCCCACGATTCGGCCGAGAGAACCTTATACTCCTGATCTTTTGACATCTTGGATTTATACTATATATATCAAGCTAAAAAAAAAAGTTTTTTCATTATTAAAATAATTAATTATTATTCATAACTAATCTTAATAATAATTATATTGATTATGTAATTTTTTTGGAATTTATATTTTTGCATAAATGTGAATTGTAATATTATGATATGAATAGTTTATTTTTCCTCAGTGTGTTGAAAGCAATTTCAGCATATTTATCTCATGACAGAATAGTGATGATTAAAATTATTCCTATATTTAGAATATTTACTTATATTAACTTAATCGTGGTTCGGTAATAGTTCATTATTACGGTGTTGATCTATCGTGTGTGACGAATTCTCACTCATATATTTTCTTTTCATCTCATCTTTCTGTAGGGTAATATGATTATTTATATTATTTTTTTGATATTTGTTTGTGTAGTCTCTTCGACTCTCTATCTAGCAGTATAATAGTATTCCATGTTATGTACATTTCCATTCAGTGTTAATGTCCTTCTATTCTTCTTCTTCATTGTAAGTATTATAAATACTTAGTTATTCTTTAGTCTTTGCGCAAGGGACTATTGTAGTGATTAGTAGAGATTATGAATAATTGATGATATGATAATATTGCCTTCTTTATGCAATACTTTGGTGACAATGGAGTTAACGCAATTAAGTTATAAAACTAAAGTTCCTCACCTTCTATAAAAGAATCTCATCTGACAGAGTATAATTTAAATTGGTGTGCAATTTAAATCAATTTATATACGAGCAGGGAGAGGGACAAGAAACATATTTATTTACAGTGAAGTGTGCTAGTAGTGTAGCTTCGAAGACTTTACGAGAGAGTGTAAAAACAATAAAAATTTCTTCAGATAGCACGTGAATAATTATTTGAATATATTTTAATTGCACATAGACCCGTGAGAGGTATTAGCTCATTTATTATGCGAGTAAGATATAGATAAGTAAGGAAGATAGTAAAGAAGGTAGATGTTCAGTGACAGAATATAGTGAAACTAGGATAGATACAACTTTAAATTAGCTGGTAAGCTGAATAGCTCCGAGTATTCGTGATAGCTTATGACCTGAAAGATGGTCTCCTCTATAAATAGAATTAATAATATTAAATAATAATAATCAAATAATATATAATAATAATATAATAAATAATTAATTATAATTAAATATAATAAATTAATAATAATATATAATAATATATGTATTTACTGAATCATTTTACAATAACTCTTCTCTCTCTCTCTACTATATATTCACTACTATATTATATTACTCTATATATATATATATATATAATTATATATTTTCCTATCTCTCATCTATATCTTTTGACTAGATCAACTTTGATATTATCTATATATCTATCTTTACTTCATCTAAATCTATTTTCTTTAATATTAATCAGGATATATAAGGTATGCTAAGCCAAGCTAATATATTTTCGTGACTAACTGAAGAGAGTAAAACTTTCACCATATGAATTCATTTTCCATTTTATAGAGAAAGAATAGTTGAATTAAACACAAATATTTTTTAGACGGGTAGTCTAGAAGGATGCTTGCGTTCATTATTATTAATTATTATTTTTAATTATTAATTTATTATTAATTATTTATTAATTATTATATTACACTTTTTATAATTACGTTTATTTGTCTTTAATTTTTTTTTACGATACCAATTTTTTACTTAATTAATTATATTGATTATTACTTATTATTATGTGATTTATTTTATTTATCTGATATATATTAATTATTATCTATTTATAAACTATCTATAAAGATTATATTTCACAATACTAAGTACTACAATAATAATAAACTAAATAACAGTAATGATATTACAGGAATAAGCTTTTTCAGCTAAACATACACTTTTATATACATGTATATAACAATTTACAATAAATTAATATTAATATATTGATATATTATTATATTATATGGTAATAATTGTATTTAAATATATATAGTATTAACAATTTACATATATATATATGTATGTAGTATGTAATATGTATATTATATATATACATATTTATATATATCTCTGTGTATGTGTATATGCACCCCTTTTTGCGAATTAATTAGTTTATTTTTATTTTTTATGATATAGATAATTCACTCTAGTGCCTCTCTATAATAATAACAATATAGCCCATACTTCATTTTATCTTATTATTTACTAGGTATTTTGATGTCTTACATATTTTCTCGTAATCTAAAATTAGAATAGATATCTAAAATGTTATTACTTTTTTCGTCTTCCTAAGGCTATTGTTAGTTTTCTTTGAAATCTTACTCTTTTTTTTATTACTTATATTAGTCTTATTTATTTATTTACTTTATTTTGTTTTTTGTTTTATATATATTACATCTTATCACGAGCTCACTAAGACAATTGGACGCAGCATTTCAATCACGCAATGTATTTGCTTTTCCCTTATAGGTTATTATGTAGTTATTTGAGTATAGATCTGAAATAGTAAATAAATGACATTGTACGTGTATTAATTAGAATATACTACAATATAGAAGCCATAGATGTATGTTCGATGATACATTGGCAGCGAGATACTATTATTTATATAAGACGATTATAATTACTGGATTTATCATTACAATCTGATATATATAATTAATATATTTACGTTATTAATAGTTATATATCTAATATAATCTATATACCTAATCTATATTAACTTTAGACTAATTATTGATGTATTGTCAGTTATTTATAATCTCATTATTTACTTGTATAATATCTAATTTCATTAATATCTGATGTATTGTGAACTCTTTGGTATTGATCATTATTATTATTCACTCTATTAAATACCATAAATGATTATTCACTCTGAGTGATATTTATTGTTATTAGAATTTTTTATATTATTATATAATATCTATTGATGTTTTTCCTAAAATATTCATTTATTCAATTTAATTTATGAAGACTCTGAGAATATTCTATTCAACTTATCATTTATTATATTTATTTAGTTGAGTGTGCAGATATTTAATTTGTATTGAATGCGCATTGATTCATATATTCATCTAATAACTGTATCTCATCTCAAGACACATTATTTTCTGAATAACTCATTAATAAGCAAACTAGCAAAATATATGTATGCAGAGGATCACAACTCTTACTATCATATAACACTAACACACACACACACACACCCACACACATACTATATTATTATACTATATAATATACTATTATACTATATACTATATTATACACACACAATACACACACACTACTACACACACACAGTTACCTACATCACACATATATATATTACTATACTATTATATATATATATATCAACACACACACCAACACACATGATGGTGTGTCGTCTATGTCGTAGCTGATCATGTAGTGTTGTTATGGATTGATGTGTGGCGTACGTTGTATGTTATATACGATTCTATCGATAAAACGATAATGATTGAATAGATATTAACCCTATTCTCTTCGATTAATTTTTGTATATAAACTTTTAATTTTCTTTTTACATCTTATCATATCTATTGGTTGATCTACAGTATATATTGACTCTTTGTCATCAATTTCAATATATTAGCTATTTCTCACCTTACTGTTTTTCTCTTGTCTAAGATATCCCTTTTTATATATAATGGTATATCATTCTTCTAATTTAAATTGCTCTTTTCAGTGAGTTAAAGGGCATTAGCCTCAAAAGGGAAAAAGACCTAATAAAAGAGGGAAGATAGATGGAGAGCAGAGATGAATGAAGATGTGATAGTAGGCATTGATGAAGATGGACGAAAGTAGAGAGTGAGAGCACTATATTAAAAAGAGAGGCGAAGTAACAAAGTAAGAACGGGAAAGCACATACTTGTTAAGAGCCATAACTCAATTCCACTGATATCCATTGGTGTCGTAATCGCTTTGTGCCGAGTATGAACTGACATGTTTTTAACGTGTCTTACTTAAGTCCGTAGGTTTCATTGCGTAATGTTGTTAGGTTAGGTTAGGGAACTAGTTAAACTTAAACGTCTAAATTGTATACAATCAATTTAGATATTACATTAAGTCTCGACTTGGTATTATCAGTCTTCTATAATTTATGACCTATGATTGCTTAAGGACCAGAGACGGAGTGATACACAGTAAACGAGTTATTGCAGATCAGTTTCAAATTATTATCTGCACAATTCTATATCATACTAAAATCTGAAACTTTTGTATTATCTGAGCAATATAGTATTTGAAATCTATTATATTGACTTATGTTAATTTGTGAGATTTTGTGTGCTCATGTGACAGTGAACCATGGTTTCTTAAAATTTCATTGTTTAATAGTCATAAAGAGATTATCACAAGTATTAATATTATTATTATCGGAGGAATGATAGGATCAATAATAATAATATCAGTGTAATATATAAATTATTTAATATATTAAATAGACATCAATTAACAATATAAATAATCTAAAAACCATTAAATTAATGATATAATATATCAATATTAATAATATTAGTAAAAAATAATTAATAATAATAATAAAATAATAACAATAATAAAAATAATAATAATATAATATAAATTAAATATAAATTATAATATAATAATAATTTAAACAATAAATTAAAAATAATAAGCTAAATAATTATAAATATAATTATACTAATATATATATAAATAATAAATTAAATTATAATAATTAATAATTATCATTAATATTAGAATAATATAATTAATAATATATATTATAATAAATATTAATTTATAACTACTACTAACTACTTATAATACTACTGTAATACTATACTATATAATACTATACTATACTACTTATATATTACATATAACTAACACTATATATATATACTTATACTATTACTTGTTAAATACATATTTTTACATACTTTACTCCCTTAGAATCTTTACTGTTATAAACTAATAATCCTACTTGAATAAATGGATACCAAAAATAAATTGACACATAGGAAAGATTTGTCTACAAAATTTAATGGAGAGTAGGAAGTAATGATAATATTGTAGTCCAATCAATAATAATTCATGTAATCAACTCCACCTAGGTAATTGAATAGTAATCAATCAATATATACAACTTTGTTTACTGAGCCTGGAATATTGATCAATCCCTGTGTGTGGTTTTTTTTCATATTGGGAGGAGTATTTTGGAGGTTTATTTTTTCTTTTTTTATCATTTTAGTTTTACACTCGATCTCTTCGGTTTTTTTCACTGGAGAATTTTTTATCTTATTTTTTTCTTACGAAATATGAAAAATACTAATTAAATAAGATTACTTTTCAATTACTATATTTTATTTTTTTATAGATCACGCATATTAAAGTTTAACTCTCAAATGAAAACTTAATTACTCCACACCTTATTTTTTTATAATCTAATATAGCTTTATATTACGTAATTTATATAGTCAAACTATCTGAAATGTATTTTTGAATTGTTTTATATATCATATTAGTATAATTTATAATTAATAAATAATTTTTTCGAAAAGTTAGATTAGTATTAGATATTCATTTTTAAACATAAATTGAAATAAGTTCATTTACGTCGTTATATTACTCTTTACTATTGATTAAATGTCATTATGATATCGCTATGTGAGATTAGTTTTACCTAAAAACTATCTTTTCATATACACTAAGTGACTAATTTATAAAAGAATACTATTTTTAAATTTAAAAATGCTGTATATATATTAGGTAATATTATAATATATTAATGAATAAGATAGAACATATAAACTGTTATTAACAGCAGTTCTAATTAATTATTAATAAATAGTAATAATAAATTAAAATAATACATAAATAATATATAACTATATAATATAATGTGTAATTATTGTTATAAGTATATGAATAATAATGTAATAGATAATAATATATATAAACCATTGAGGAAGTGAAAACTTTTGACTTTTAAACTAAAACATATTTAAATTTTAAAGACTAAAGAATAATATTATCTATTATAATGATAGATAATAATAATGAACTATTAATAATAATAACGAAAGAAAATAAAAATAGTGCTCTCGATTCATGTTTTGAACTAAAAAACTATAATTTTATATATAATTTTTTTATAGATATAAATTTATCTTAGTAAATGAAGACGTTCACTTACTTCGCGTGTCTACATTTCTTTTCTAAGAAGACTTAATCACATATTAAACTTTTCTGGTGTGAATTATGAATTAATTGTATAACTTCAATAATAATAATAATATAATGGAAAATAATAAAATAATAATAATAATATAAAAATAATATACATAATAATTAATATATTTTTAATTATGATTATCTAATTAATAAAATCAATTTATAATTTTAATAATATATAATTATTATTTATTTTTATTAAGTAATAAAGTTAAATTTTATATAAGTTAATTAATCATATACACATATATTTGTGATTATTATTATCATTCTACTTAATAATTATTAATAATATAATAATAAGTAATAATGAAGTAAATCGTTAAAATAAAAATATAATAATAATAAATAATTATATCACAAGTAATAAATGAATATTAATATATAATTTATATTAATTGAGTTACGTAAAACTTTTAGAGATAAATTATTTTTGGTAAAACTTAATAATTATTTAGTATTATTAATATAGGAAGTATTTTACGTACTTTATATGAAAATAGGAAAAATTTTAAGCTCTATTATTATAGTATTTTATTTGAATATAATCCTACTAATGTGTATATGATTAGTTCATTATTTGATATATAAGTATATTAGTTTATTTAATATATTATATATATATTATATATATTTTATATATTATATATTCTATATATATTTTATATAAATTGATAATGAATACTTATAAGTTGAAGATTTTAAAGGTATTATATAGGAGTATATGTATCTATTAAATTTACTTTTATTATCATTATTAAGATAAGCGTTAATTTAGTTTTATTTGTTTGTGTTTTATATTTTATTTATCTGTGTAGTTTTTAGAACTTCGTGTGAGTAGATGATCTATTAACGTATTTGATACTTATCTGGTCGTCGTATTCATTGTTAATATTGGTCATATCATGGTCTCAATAAAGGTTGTTATATAATTCTAGAATATATGGTATATATACATATCTCAGCTAAATAGGATGTGTTTTTCCAGTTAATTAATAGAATTAATTAATAGTTGATCATTATTTAATTTTATTGTGTTTTAATGAGAGTCACTCGAACGTATTCTAATGTGGTAATTTTCTCCCTAGCAGTATCTTTTGTCATTATAATTTTTGAGTACAGAGTTTATTTTTTATGATTGGCAATGTAATTATACTTCTAACTCGAGTAAATAAGTTATCTTCCACTTTTCCTATATTTGATTTGTCAATATTTCTTTTACTAAATACTCGAGTGATAATGAAATTCATATATATGAATAATTGGCATAATTTATTGAATTTTTTCATTTCTTTCCGTTAAGGTTAGTCTATAGTTCTTTTGTTATTCTATATAGTTATCTTCCTACTTAGATATATTTTATTTTATCATTATAATAGTGAAATATATAATTGAAATCTGTTATATATAAAATAGTGTTTTTTTTTTATGTTTTATTAGTTATTATTATTTAATTATTATTTTATTACGATAATTAATATAATTTATATAAATAATAAATTTGGGTAATATTATATTCTTAATTTTAAATATGAATATATTAATTATTATTAATTAATAAATATTACTCAATATTTTGAGCACCCACTTATAATAGAGGCTAGTTTAAGGTTGTAATAAGTATCCATGGTTGTTTTGTATCTTTAGTGATAGTGTAGTTACTTTACTTTACAATATATATATAAAACTCTGAATAAAATGTTGAGTAATTACAAGCAACTTTACTCATAAATCGAATCTAAAATTTTTTTTAGAATTGATTATTTTATATTAGTTTATTCATTATTATTATATTCAATATTTATTATTAATTTAATTATGTGTATTAAATTATTGTTTATTATTAAATACTATATATTATATTTATTATTATTATTATTAATTCTTATTCATTCCTATTTATTAATACTATATTATATTAATATATAATAAGAATTTCAATTTCATATTTTACGTCATTGGTTATTGAAAATTTCCTTAGCTTAATGATAAGTCATGATATAAGGTATTGATTCTTTCTCTATACCTGCTTTTGTTGTGTTCTAATTAATTAATTATATTCCTCAATTTATTCACGGTCTGATGATATTTTGGCGGAAACTGTAAAGGAAGGAGTGAGGTTGGAAGGGGGTGTAAGAAGGGTGATTAGGTGGATTAAGGGTGAGCATAGGGTGAGAGGATAGTAAAATGAACGTGATAAATAGTAGACAACAGATCTAATATTATATCTTTTTATTATATTTTATAAGCTGCATCGATGTGAGAATGTTTTGAGATAGAGGTATGTATACAGCTTGGCACGAATAGACATAGGTGCGAAAGGGTATAGTGAAGTTGGAGAGTCATCTCTCGCGGTGTTGTTTCTGGTATTCAGGAAGTGATAAAATAGTACTAAGGCTGTAAGACGACTATTTTCCCTTGGGTACCGGGGAGGGTTTTTACCGGAACCTCACTTCAATACGTTATGGTATTTGGTGTTACGCTGGTAGGTATCCTTATTCAGCTCCTCTATCGTGGGTATGTAATAACTATATACTACTCTGACTCTATCTATGTGTTCTACCGCCTGTGCTCCTTGAATATATTTAATATATATATACATATATATGTATATTATATTCATATATAAATATATTAAATATCTACTAGTTACTCTTAATGATATATTGCCTGTGTTATATTATCATGTTATAAAAATATACTCATATATTTATATTATATTTATATTATATAATATATATATATATATTACTTATTATATTAATATATTTATTATAATATATATTAGATCAAAGATATATATTATTTATGTATTCTTTATTTAATTGTAGATATTTTATCTATATATATATATATATAATTTTTTTATATATATTAGTTACTCTATAGCTATAGAATAAAATTATAATTTCATCTCTATTTACATATAATTCTAGGCTCTCTATCTGCAATCAAACTATACTAGGATATTCAGATAGAAAACAATATCTATAATACAATTAGTTGGGTATTCTCCAGAAATCGGTTCTATGAAATAGCTTTTCAATCAATTTCTATCTACTATTTGCTCGACTATTGCATGTGACTACTTTGTGAGGAGTAAGTGAAGTAAACTACTTTTATTATTATATTTCTATTTTTTTATTATTATTTATATTATTATTATTTATTTTTAATGTTATTTTGATTATTTGTGTGATTCATAATCTAATATTCTTTAGCAAGTTATAATATTAGGGTATACTGTAATATTAAATTTTATATATTATGTTTTATTACATCTTATATGCATTGTTTAATAAACTAATAAGATAAGAAAATACTCTATATCTCATAATCATTTTACATATGTATATACTATTTTATATGCATATATAAATGAGCGTATTGGCCTTTAATTTAGTATTGCTTTAAAAGTATAACGTTATATTACTATATAATATTAAAATGCTTATAACTATTTCTTTAATGCTCTATTTTACGACTATATATTTGTTAGCTGATATATATTTAATACTATTTTAAAGTATATAGGATATATATTATATATATATATGATATAATATATTAGATTATATAATATATATATATTAACTATAACTCATATTAATATATATATTAATATATACTACTGATATATATATATATTTTTATTAATATATTACTTATATTATATATATTATTATATTAATATATCTTATATTTATTATTTAAATTTTGCATTAATAATTAATCTATATGAGACTATATATATATTAATATTCGTTATTTTATTTGAATGAAGGTTGTATTTAATTACTAAATTGATAGGGTACCTCGAAAACTTTTTGTGACAATGAGCAATTTAAAAGTCTTTTAATGAATTAGCTTAAATCGATTAATTCTTTCATAAATATTCATTGAAATTAAATCGGAAGATTGGGTACTTTTTCGTAAACTTACTTTTGGCTTTAACTGAAAATGTGTTGGTACTTTTTAGCTCTATATCGTTTATAAAAATAGATAAATTTAGTAAATATGATTCAAGAAATGTATATCTTTCGCCTTTATTTTTTCTCTATTTTTTTTATTTTAAGTTTTGTGTTCATTTATTCTGTGTTTAGTTTAATTTGCAATTTAAGTGATAACTCAGTGGTATTAGGGAACAAAAAATAGGGTGAATTATAGATGAGGGTCTTAAGGTTGATAAATTATTAGTTATATAGTGACTTTCTTTTTCTTATAATTTGGTTTGAGATGACAAAAACAAATAGCAGATTCGAATTCAATAAACGCCGTTGCGAAAGAGAAATGAAAAAAAACAAACCTTTGGTTTTTAAATTAAAACAATAAAACGACATTTATTTACTGAATTTAATTTTTTCAAATTTAATAAATTGCTTAATTATTTAAACAATTATTAAATGAAGCTGCTTCTCCAAAGTTTTGTCATATATTATTCTCGGTTTTCACTCACGATCCTTCTCGTCAATTATATATTTTTTTATATAAAACTATTTCCTCTGAAACGAACACAGGTCTATTTTTTTAAACACATCTCATTTTCGAGTGTGTGTCGGTGCCTGCAGCCGCGAGAAATATCTGGATAAACAATCTGATTTACTGTGTTACAAAAATATCATTTGTAGAGTATATTCTTAGATGTTGATGGCCACATATAATTTTGATTATTATAAAAATTCAGAGGTATTCTTACTTAAGTGTAAGTTCGAATAAAAATTTTTGATTTTTTTTTTTATCTTGACTCGCACTGTACTTGACTGATCTACACACTATACGCCTCTGACCTCATACCACTATATCTTGCTCTCAGACTAACTATTCCTTACACACTTATTACTTCCCGACTCTCACTAACTTCCTTCAACTTCTCTCCAGCCGATCAAATTGTTCGATTTAATTAAAAACATTCCCCTCATTTTCAAGTCGCTATGAACAATTCTCTCTATGTCTCTCTCGTAGCTCTATGACGCTGATACAGATAATTTTATTTATTATTGTGAGTGGAAGTTGATTACGATAAGTCAACACACAAAAAGATAGTGGAAGAATGGCTGAAGAATAAGTTTGGGCATATCGTGAAAGTCAGCGGGATTTATATGTCTCTTTCGTTTCATCGTTATGAAAAAGGGAGAAGAAAAATGGGAGTCAAAGTTTGTTAAAGAGTATGCAAGTTTTTTTGGTTTTAAGTTTTTTTAATGGTCCTTTCATAATTCAGAGAAGTTTTTGTTTTTTTGTGTTAAAGAAAAAAAGAAAACGCTTCATTAAAAGATTTATATTTAATTAGGGTTATAATTTTTTTCTGCTGGGTGTTTGCTAAAGTTTACTTTGTTGTTCAATTCGAGAAACGAATCGATGTGCGATAGACTTATTCAAGTGAGACGCTTAAAAAATTGTACGAAGAGGAGAAGATCGCTCTGGCTTTTGATAAAGCTTATCGTTTTTAAAATTATAAGAAACTTTCCTAATTATGGTCAAATCAATAGGACTCTCCATTCTTTTAACTACGGATCAACGAGCATTTGTTATATATATAATAGTATATAGTATTTAGCGGCTTGTATATTTAGTGTTATGTTGATATGTGTGTATATATTACTTTTAATATATAGTATATATGGTATATTTTATATTTGAGTATACTTAGTATATAAGTGATTTTATATACAATCTTTAATTTTTCAATCGTTGCTATTTTGTGCATCGAAAGTTTTATAGTGTACGTTTTCCTTACTGCAAACTTTTTAATACACTAAGCATCAATTTACAAAAATCTAAAAAAAAGGATATATATTACATTATCTAGGCTATAGTAGGTATATCTAGGTATATATGTAGTATTACTATACTTCTTAATATAGAACTATATATTTTGTCATATATATATATTGGCTATAGTACTATATATTTATACATATATAAGTTATTATTTAATTATATATTTATCAGAAATATACTATAATATATTATATAAATATTATATAAGTTTTAGCGATAGAAAACTTCAATGTTTATATTATTCTGCTTCGTCTAGGTATTATATTATTATAGGTATATAATCTACTATATATTAGATATATATGTGTGTGCGTAGGGTGCTGTGCGTGTACGTGGTGTGTATATTGTTTGTGTTGTGATCATCTCAAATCTAGATAAATGTGAGGACTCACCCATTATTCAGGTATTTTCCTCTAGCTCAGCTCTAGACGACGCATGCACTCCTCCACCTATTCTTTCCCTCTCTCTCTTTTAATCAAGAAAATTGCTAAAAGGATACTTTATAATATACTACGGCTAATTAATTATATCATTTGCAAAAATTTATTTAATCTATAGGTCAAAATTCGGCGCTCCCAATAGGAACTAATCCTACCCAAAAGTAATATATGGAAGTCAAAATCAATTTTTTTTTAATTTACAATTTATAGTGAAATAAATTAAAAACAGCTTCATAAATTAGGTGAATAAATGTTGGTCAATTTTTAGTGCTTAACAGTTTTAACATTATACACTATATATATATCACTATGGAGTACTATATATATTATTTATATGGATATAATAGTAGTTATTTTATTATTTACTATATATATACTTTATTAATTCATTATATATATATTATACTATATATATATATATATTATATATATTATATAATTACTATATATATCTAATATATCTTTATTATATTACTTTATATAATTTTATATTATAAATATATATTTTATATATTTATATATATATTTATATGAGTGTATTTTTATTTATGAACATCAAATACTTTAAATTATATTTATTTTATTATTTATTATTTATACTTTTATATTATATATTATTTAATTTATATATATTATATTCATTATATATTATATATGACGGATTATTACATGTAAGTCATTAGATTAAGGTTATTATAGTTATACTTAACAAAATTTATTATTGCTATGTATATCAGTATTAATTAAGGTTTATTATTAAATATTGTATTTATAATGTATACTCTGACAGTTTCGATGACAAGTTATATAGCTATTATTATTTAATATATCATATTACATCCCCTTTTGATATCTATATAGTATATTAAATGCTAAGATATATTATTTATACGAGTTCTCTATCATACGTTAGATTATTTGTCAGGTATACATATAATATACTATCGGTATACTTGCTTCTTATAATAATAAATTGTAATTACTCTAGCATTGATAGCAATTCAAAATCCCACAAAATTAAAGTCTATATCGTTTTCAATTTTATTCATAAGCAAGCATTAAGATTCTGCTTTAGCTTTCATCTCTTACACTCAGAATCGATTGGATTGTGATCAGGGAACCGTTCTTCCGCTATTTCAATATTTTGTAACTATGATGAACACATTACAAACGCAGTGTTTACTAGGCTGTATCTTGTCTTCATGTATGTATGAAAAAGTGTTTTAGATGCTCTTTTCATGAGGTGGCGAACACTGTTTTTGGTCTTAATGTCGCTGTTGGATATGGTAGGTAATTAATTGCTGAACATCCTTTAAACAATGTCAATGTTGACCTACAAATTTCCAATTTATTCTTGACAAAAATTTTTGTAAAATATTTAAATAGATATATTCATCTAAATTATGGATCTTAGTGGCTCATGACTGTTCTTAACTGGTTTGAGAAATATATTGAAAGTATATAAGTTTCTTCGTCTATGTTCCTGTGGTCATTGTTATATATTGATTACTTCATGATGTAATTCTGTATTGAGATCTTATTACTTCTCATTACACAGATAACGAAGTTCTTTTATGTAAAACTTCAAATATCTGCTTGAAAATTGTTTCATACGATGTTTGACGTTGAAAAATCTCTCAAAATCGGAAACATCAATGACTGAGGCGTTTTCTTTCATTCGATAAAGATTCAAATGAAGCAGTTGCATGTCCAACTAATCTATCGAGGCCTGCATGTACATGGGGGAAGAGTTAACGTGCAGAATCATTAGTTGAATTCCATAAATAACACTTATAACAAATTTATATTTGCTTTTGACTTACATGATTTTTCAAAAATCTGAGTTTTTTTTGAAAGACAGGTGTTTAATATTTGTTTTGATCCATTCAAGCTCCTCTGAAGCTTCAAAATGCTTAAAACATCCTTCTCTCTAGTATCGAAATTCATAAAGTATTCTTCGCACCAACCCTTGCTTGTTTTTACGCATTCGTTTTTTGGAGAGTTTGTCCCCATCTCTTGTGGCTCTGGGAAACTCGTTTCTATTTTTTTCTTTTTATTAGAAAATGATTACCCACTTGGCAATCTTAAATAGTACCGCTAGTTGCATCGTTCGCTGTGTCTAAAGTATTTAATGCGTTGTACTTTCACATCGGATGTTGTAATCATGCAAGTGAACATATACACGTTGCTGAGTGTTCTTCGCAGATTAAACACCTCTAAAGCGCTTTCTCCTTTGCTTTGCACCATCATATCGTTGTCCTATCATTAGTCACATATTTAAATTTCAGCTTCCCAGTAATTTGGCTCGGCTGGAAATCTTCTCTTTAATGACTTCTAAACAGCACTTAACCTAAGAATCTTCTATGGACCATTATGTTTCCTCCTTTCTATTAATTGCTATTATTATTTTAATTATTATTTAATTATTGTTATTAAAATAAATTAAAAATTAAGAGACTCAAGAACGTAAAATGTAAATTAAAAAATTTTGATACGCTTAAAATGAGATTTCTTCGGGAGGTTTGAACCCTTGACCTCCCCGGTCTCCGCCCCCTACGGACTTTTTATATATAATATCTATATTAATATATATTAGATTTATAACTTATTACTATATATATAATATTATATATACTATTACTATACATATATATATAAGTATTATATATATTATTATTTTTATATATATATATATCAAATATTATATAATATACTCTTTCTATTATATATATATAAACTATATATACTATGATTATAATATATTTATATAAAAATATATAGCTACTATATAATATATTCCTCATACCAACAACTTTTAATCTAGGTAATTTTTCATACAAAGGCAATATCGTATCTGTTTTCGTGTATCTTTTTCGTATTTCGTCTGGTTTTCTTAACTCTGGGGCTTTATTTAATCAGTTCTTTTGCCACTTTCCTATACGACTAAAATATATTATTTTGTTTTTGTATAAATAAAACCTATTTTTCGTACTTTTTATAAATTTTTCTAATCTACGTAAATTCAGATTGGGAATTATTTCTTAGAAATGTAATCATATTTGGTGGTTTCCAGAGTTTACACCCTATCCAGATAATTAACTGATTGACTCTGTGTACTCATTTAATTATAATACCCATAAGAATCATGAGCAGTTAATAGAAAAGAGGAAACATAAGTGGTTCATGAAGATTTCTTCTGTTAAGCTGGACTGTTTGAATGTAAGGGATCATTAAAGGCCAGAATTTACATGCAGGAGCCATATACTGCGAAAGCTGAAACTAATACTCTGTGGACTTCTGATAGAAACAACGATATGGATCGGGCAGAAGTTCACATTTGAAGAATTTTTAAGAGGTGTTTAAAGCTGTCGAAAACATTCAGTAACAGTTTATACTGTTCATCTGCTGTTTCAAACATCTCATGTGATTAGGTACACATGCATTAGATACTTAATATGGCAATAGGCAGAATGCGAACTAGGTTTACTATTTTAAGCTTGTTACATCCGTACCCTCTGGTCGTTCATAATAGGGAGGATGAACCTATACTTTTCTGGAAACTTATTAACTTCTAAACTTTTAATTTTGGGAATCTTATCTTTTTCCATCTTGGAGACTTCTTTATCCACAACCTTAATTTTCAGAATATTTATAGTAGCTTTTCTTAACGTCATTCCGGTTAAATAAATTACTCCTTCAATGATTAAGAACTGATTACTGGTGGTAAATTTTAATGCATTCCAATTGGTCAATGTTAATGAAAGCAAAAGTAATCTAAATAGGAAAATGATCGCACCGAAATTCTCTTCTGTGAACGAGTGACGGGCTTGATGAGAGCCTTTTCGGCTAATACGCCCTTCGCTAAATCTCAACCGACTCTGTCGCAGTCCTCAGTTTCAATCAGCCGGCCCCGACGCCGATGTTCGGCAGACCGTTTCTTTTTGATGTACTATCGACTCTCTCAACCAGAGGACTGTCAATGGTGGCAGGAAAATTGTCGACAACAACATAAAAAAAACATTTCCTGTACAGACAACCGCAGGCGTTAGGATAGGTTAGGTAGGTTAGGTTAATAGCATATAGTATATATATATATGTATATATAGTATATAGTATATATATAAATAAGTATTAGAATAATTTTATTATTATAAGTTTATAAATATGTATATTAGAGGTATATATATACTATGGGACGATATACGTGTCTATATGAGTTGTTATATAGTAGAGTACGGAGTATTACTATTATATATATATATTGATATATAGTACTATATATATATATAATATACTAAATATATATATATCATATATATATCTATATATCATTATATATATATATATATATATATATATATATATACTAATATATATATAATATATAGGTTTGAGTATGAGATCTGTTTTTTCACAACGGACAAGTTCTTTTTAAGCTTCTTCAGTCCAATCTCTTGTGAGAGAGATAATGTATATCTCCTTTCCACACAATTCATATTTATGCTTACTCTTCATGTACTTCACTTTTAAATCTGAAACTCTTCTTTATCTTTTTATTCTCCCTTTCTCTTCCCCCTTTTCAAAACCTAATTTTATATATATATATATATAACTTGTCCTTTAAATATATTAATAAGAGAGTTTTTGAGGGTTGTGTACAATCCCTCCGTGCCTGGTCTACGTAGAGAGTATTCTACCTCTTCTTTTTTTTGCAGTAAAGGCAGGTATACAACGTATAATCCATCTTTTTTGTCAAGTGCATGGGCATAACATAGCGTGGCAATTTTGATTCTATGATATTCTTAACCAAAATTATATCAATCAGATTCCAGGTAAGGATTGTTTAGGTAGGAAGATCGATTCGCGATCGTGGGGTAAGGCTCTCATGATTTGATAGTGTTTATCGAAGTTTTTTTGATACATCCTATGCGTAATCAGCTATTAAATTATTAGTTATATACAGTATCTTATATGTTTTTTTTAGGAGCAGGGGAATAGTATATATATATATAATATATATCTATATGATACGTATATAGACATAACTTTTATATGGTATGATATAATAATATCATATTATATATATACTAATTCACTGTAACAATGTCCCTGCTAATTCTAAATGGCCCCTATAGAGTTTGCGTGAGAAGGAAAGATTGGCCAGTAATCGAGATGAATGGAAGACTTTTAAAGAATGTGTAACTGCGTGCTCATTACACACTTTTTTTTTTCGCTCACAAGATATAACAATTAATTTCAACCCATATATCCTTTCAGTATATATCAAAAATTATTATGTTTATATAGTATATACTAGTATATATATATATATATAAGTATTAGTATATATTTTAATATATATTAATATATATTATATATATATAATACATATATATCATATATTATAATAGTTTATAGTATATATATATATATATATATTAATACGTGCTGTATGTGTGTGTGAGTGCGTGTGTATATGCTCCCTGCTCAAGCATTCTTTATCAATTTTTCATTATTGTTTTTTAAACTAAAATTTGCAGGGTAATGATTAGGAAGAGAAAGATTTTTCTTTGATATTAATTTTATTGAAGATTTTAATTTTCAATTTTTTTTTTAGCGGGAATTTTAAAGATAAAGAAACAAGTTATCTTTTAGTTATTATTATTAAATTATTTGTTCTAAGAGTAAAAGAGGACGTTCTTTTTATTGTTATATTTATTTATTTGTTTCGCCCTAAAGAAACAGCAACTTTCTCTTTCTTAAAACAGAACAAGGGTTTGATATATATAATATATATATATATATATATAATATATATTATATATTATATATATATATATATATAAATTATATATATATATATATTATATATATATATATATAATATACTACTATATACATTATAAATATATATATAATTATATATATATAATATCATCATATATCTGATAGTATAGTGTACTATTAATGTATATATTATAGTTTATTAATACTATATATATATATATATATGAGTATTACTAGTAGATATTTATATATATACTGTATATAGGTATATATTGGGATGTACTTACCTACGGGGTATATATAACGGCTTAGTAATACAGTAGTATATTACTGGTAATTGTTGATCATAGGTCTATAAGGTGAATTAATGTAATACTAGTACTAGTATAAGTATATTTATATTTATACTATTGTATTATAATATATATATATTTTATAGTAGTGATATAATAGGTAGTAGTGAAGTAAGTATCTATGATAATATAGATTAGGTGGATACCCATGGCTAACGTGCTTTAAGAAAATGGATGTAATACGTTGGAAATAGGAATATGTATCCGTCACCGACATTGACGTGGCCTCATAAGCAATTTTACACCTCTTGTCTCTTGTATATAGATAGGTTTCTAGCAACGGAAAATCAGCCGATGTCACAAGCCTGACTTGCTCCTAATAACAGCGTACAAAAGGAACCCTAAGATAATCAAAAGTGACACCGCAAGAGATGACAACCGTTGTCCTGAGATTAGTCCTTATATCCCATTGACCCAAAGGTCATTGTCCCAGAATTTGTCATATTTCTTTTTTTACAGTGAAAAAAGATGCCATAGGGAATCGTGCATAGTACTAAAAAAGATGTGGCCAAGGCCCGAGGACAGTGATGGCTGCACGTCATTGTCTCATTTCGCCTTCACTGTCCAAGAGTTTGGGCACAAATCTTTCTTCAGATCTTCCCATTAGGAGAATATTTTCTTTAGCAGACCCTCATGTAAGGCTATTGGTGAAGGACATCACGATTTATATAGGGAATCAGTGTGCCATGAAAATCATACCTCTAGTGAAAGGTTCGAGAATATACTATATAATTCGCAAGGTTCGAGAAAATTACACATCATAGTTAATACGTCATACACTCATTTGGTAGTCGAAATCAAACCTATATTCGTGGAAGTCGAGAATACACTCGGTGAGTACATAAATTACTAATTATTCGGAAGTTCAGAGAATCTAATACCTCAGGGAGTCGAAGAATATCACCGAGAGGAGTACGATAAAATAAATTACTCAAATAAACTTTTTATATCTTTGGAGGCTGATAAAGTCGAATAAGAATATCTATTACTCGTAGAGTATAAGATAAATCATTCTTCTGGATTCGAAATCATATAATGGAAGTAATTATTATCAGAGATATCAACTTAGGTAAGTTACGTAGTCATACTATCGGAAGTCGAGTATTAACCTCATCTAGGACGTCGATGAATAATAAACTCGGGGGAAGTCGAAAATTCACCTCGGGTAGTTACGAAATCTCCATCGTGATATAGTGAAGTCTCGAGAATCATCTCTCTGGTGAGTCGAATACGATCTCGTGAGTAGAGAATCATATCAGGAGTCGAAAACACCTCGTTAATTTGATGAAATTACACAATCAGTGAGTAAGTTATCATGATAATTCATATAACCTCGGTGAATATTATCAGGAATATTCACCGTCGTAATAGATACGAGAATTTCTAATCTCACTTAGTGGTATAAGTCTTCGAGATACACTCTAGGAGTCAATGTAATTAATCTTGGATAATTATCGATAATCACGTTGGGAGTTACGAAAATACATTCTATTATATAGGTGTATATAGTTATGAGAATTACTAACCTTACAGTGAGGGTCTAAGAATTACTCATCGTGGGATGATATACGAAAATCACCTATAAGGAACGTTTATAATTCAGAACAAATCGATCATACGGGTAGTCGTAAAGAATCATTCATCAACGTGGAAAGTCCGAAGTAACATAAATTCGATAGTTATCTAATTACTAATATGAAATCTACAATCAAGAGTATAATACTATATATATATATACTATTAGATATTTAATATATATATATATATATATATATATAGATGTACGATAAAATCAACCTAAGGAGTATATAGAGAATAATTATAACATCAGTGATATATATATATATAAAGTCTGAGAATTCACTACTATATCAGGGTAGTACTTATCGAGATATCACCTTCGGGAATAGGTCGAGAATCACGCTCGGATAGTTTATAATATCATTTCGGAGTCTAGAGAATCATACACGATCGGAAGTCATAGATTCACTTCAGGGTAAGTCTATTGTAATTACCTTGGGAGTCAAAGAATCATTTTTGATAGTCGATGAATCTTGAGCGAATCATTGAATAGATTTTCATGCCAGATATTAGGAATAGTTATAGACTCTGATGAATGATGAATGCAACTAGCTCTAGAGGATAAGTAGATAATCATCACGATCGGGAGTATACGCAGTAAAATCAACCTCTCAGGGTACGAAAATCATAGATCGGTAAGTGCGTAGAATCGACATCTTCTAGATAGGGATAGAGTCGAATGAATTCTCGGGATGTACGGAGATCGATATACAGATAGATAGATACAGTCGAAGAATAACCTAGATACAGATAGAATAGATGAGTATAAGGAATCACCATCTCTTAATGTCTTTTATTATCTGTAAAAGCGAGAATAAACTGTTCACGAGGTTTTTCTTGTGTTATAACACAATCAAAGGGAGTTCTAGAAAGTATACAAATCGGGAGTCAAGAAAATAACATCTTGAGGAAAAATAACAAAAAGTCGATGAAATAACACTAACAAATCTCGGGGAATACCTTATTGATAGTCTATCTCAGGAGTCATGAATCGATACTTAGAGTGATGTCATCAAAGCCAATAGAAAACCTCGTGGGAGTGATAAATCAACTTGCGCTATGCTCTAGAATCAACCCAATCGGGAGTCGAGAATCATTTGGGAGTCGGGATAATCACTATCGTGCGCGAGTCGAAATAATCACTCTTTGTTCAGTAAGTCAGAATGATTTCAGGAGTTTCGAGAATCATCTGGGAAGTCGAGAATCACATCAGAAGTCGAAAATAACCTCCGGAGTTGAGACAATCACTATCGTAGCTTTTAAGGGTATCAAGACATTAGATATAAAAACCTAGATTGAGAATATCGATCTGCTATTTTGATTGAAAGATTTTTTCTATCTAGGAGTTCGTATAATCAACCTAGGGGTCGAGAATCACGTCGGAAGTCGACGAGAATCACCTCAGTGGTCCATATAGAATCCACCTTCCTAATGGGGCAGTAACCAGATCATAGGATCTCTTGGGAGTTCGAGTAATCACCTGTAGGGTTCTTATCAATAAAGTCACATAGGTGTCTACGAGAATTCAACCTCAGGGTCGATAAATACAAATATCTATTGCAAGAATCAGTCTCCATGGTGGAATAACTATACTCAACTACTCATAAGTTGGTCCTCACTTGCACGGAAACAGGTTACATTCCATAACAATCAAAAAAGTAATGATATACAGACAGGCAAGTTCGACATTTAGCCAGCAATTCTAAAGACTATTACACATAGGCTATATTATAGCTATATATATATATATATATATAATAGAAATGTATCACCAATACGATTATCTTCTTATATTACGTTTGAGTTCAGAGTATCTTTTTATGCCGATGGCTTAGTGAAAGAGATCATGGATGAAAAAGAGCAAATATACGGAGATAAAGAAATGAATGAGTCATGATTATAGCATGTATAGATGAGTGAAAATTCAAAGAAAAAAAAAGGAAGTTTTCTATAGATAGATATTAGCAATAATCAATAAAAGTTATATATATAATAGAACAAAAAAAAATAATTGCTTTTAATATTTCTGTTTCTTGTGATGTAATCACTTTACTTTGCTTCCCAACCAAAGAGGCCGAAAGCGTGTTTATTGTAAATTTTAAAAGAATTTGTGTTTAAAATAAATCTAATTAAATATTAAGTGAGACAAAGTTAATATATATAAAATGAAAGTATATTAGTACTTAAATGTGAATAATATTCAGCTGACTCATGATGGCAAATATAAATGTTTAATCAATCATATAATTTATTTAACGAATCAAAATAATATTGTAAATATTAATTTTCTAAAGTATGATATTAATTTATAATTAATATATATATAATATTAATATTATAGTCTATATATTATATATATATTATATATATATCATATATATATATATATATATATATATATATATATATATTATATATTAATTATAGTATATTATATATAATTAATATATATATATCTAGTGATGGTTCGAAGCATAAAACAATGTCAAAACACTCATTTGTTATTTTGTGGTTCCTAAAAATTTACACTCATACATCATTCATTTCAAATATTCATTTTTGCAGTTGAATTATCTCTTAAATTTTTCGAGCACCTATAGCGGTTGTCGGTTGTTTATGGTTGCTTATCGTGAAAGGACTATCAATAAAAACAAAATTTAACCATTGATTTGTTTACTACTACAATACTTACTACTATACTATTAAACTAAATTAAATAATAATTATATAAATTAAAAATAAATAATCATAAAATAATAATTAGTAAATGAATAAATATAATTAAGTAAATTATAAATAATAGAAAATAAGGAAAAATATGTAATATTGTGTAGCAAATAAATACAAATAAATACGTTTTAGTTATTCTGAAAAGCTTTGATTTTATTATTATTATTATTTTATTATTATTTAATTATTATTATTATTATTATTATTATTATTATTATTATTCGATTATTATATATTATTATTCATTATTATTACTAATTTTTCACAATCTTTAAGAGTTTTAAAATTGTTAGGTGAAAATTTAAATCGTGAATGTCAATATATAGAACTTTTTTTTATAAAACAAGGAGTTAGCATGCACACATGCGCATACACATCCACTTACCCGGACATACCATCTCAATAGACTGTTCTAGGGTCGAAATGGAATTTTTTTTTTTTTTTTTCATTTTTTTTCTCTCTATCCTTTTCTTTTTTTCTATTTTGGTATCTTTGTTTTTTTTTTTTATTTTTTTTTTACCTCGTATAAGATTTCAAGTAAATATTTAATTAGTTATTGCAGCTATGAGAAATAGCACAGCTATTAATTATTTGCAATATAAATATCGGTATATTTAAGGAAATAACAAATATTTATTTAATTATACTACAAAAAAAAATCTCAATATTTTCTCGTGTCAAAATATAATAATCAATATAAGGCATCATGCTTGAAAAGTTTGCTTGCTTTGGTATAATACTTAAGATGGTTAGGCATGACAATATATTTTGTGGCCATCATCTTCAACTCTTTAAAGTATATTTGATTTTGTTATATCTCTCTCTCAACCTATATATATAAACTTTATGATATATAATATAAAGATCAATCTTACGGTCATTTGATAATGAGATCGTTTATTTTCTTTTGTGAGTCTATTGCTATTTCATCCAGAACACTTTCATTAAGCTCTAATTTCTGTAATCATCATCATAGTTAAACTGTGGGGGTGTCATACGTGGCCGCATCGGGTCAAGGGTTCAAACAGCTTTTTTGCATGGAAATATTATAGTTTCAATTTAATGGCAAGATTTTAATTCTCTTTAAGAATGTCCTGTTAATTAGATAACATATTCGTTCGGCATTTCTGAATGAAGGGGTCCGTAACGTGTATTTTCTCAAGATATTTGTTATTTTAATTCTGAACGAATATAAATATCATAAGAAATAATAAAAAAAATCCCTTCTATTGGGGAGAGGTGGGAAGGAGACTCCCACGGATCATCCGGATACCAACCAGACGAATCCCAAAAGTTTTGAAGTTAACGTGCGGTGGGTGTGTTAATACTAACTGGAAGGGGCCGGGTTGGCCTACAGCCTCTGTCTCCCTCATGAAGAAATCTCTCCTCGCTATCAGATTGTAGTTTAGGGATAATAATGTTATCCTTAAGTATATAATATATATATATAGTATCCATGTATATATATATATATATACGTTAGTTTTAATGTATATATATATGATATACTAGAGCTTACGATACTATATTATATATAATATCTAGACTCAATACTAACTACTTATAATATATACCTCATTATACTATTAGAGATGGAAACGAATATCGAAATTTTTTCATATTAGTCGTAGAGGAATATTTTTTTTATATTCGCGAATACGAATACGAATATCTTTTTTTAATATTCCTTCTTATTCTATGTTCAACATAAATATTAGAATAATTAAGTTGACTATTTTTTATATTCGGACAAATATCTATTTTTTATCATTGGGAGAGCTTGGTCGTAGAATTAACTCGTTTCCAGATGTGGGACGATGGGCCCGTATAACTCTTAGTACAGTTGTATCCCTACTTACTACCTCTTATTCAAACCAGTGTACACTGTGATTTCATTTATATAATATTTACCTTTATTTTAATATTTTTAAATATCTTACAATATATCCAACGCTAAAACATTGGTCAAGCGCTATAATGTGTTGATTGGACAATACAATATATATATCTGTATTCGTTTCGAGTCGGGCATAGCCTAAAATTCTCACGTGACTTCAAGAAACATGACACAGCCTTTGATGTTTGTCATGTCATACATATCAAACGCATAGTTTCTGTTATTCTATTACCTCTTTTTTTTTACCTATCACATTTTTTATTTGTATTATTTTAAATTTTTTTCTATTATTTTCTGGATTCTTTGAAATGACTGATATTTTCAATGTAAATCTTTATAGAATTTTGATTTATTTCTCCTTTAATTATTTTGTGTATTCTTATTTATTTACTCTTATCTCAAAATTTTAATTTAAATACTCAATATTTCATACAACAAGCTGAATAAATTTAAAATTAAAACATTTCGCTAATTTATTTTCCTTTTTCCTGAAAAAAAAAAACAAAAAAAAAAAAAAAAAAACAAGTGAATATTATCCAATAAACAAATAACAAGCTTCATTTATCTTTGTTTATCCACGTAACTCTTACTATTTTATTTATTATTTAACCTATCTATTAATTTTAACCTCTTTTGTAAACTAGAACATAATTCTTACTTTTCCAACAAAAGAACTAATTTGGAACGAGTGGAGGTTATTCAAACAATCTCTTTTTTCCTATCAACATTGTTTTTAATCTTTTACATTAATAGGAGTTGGCTTCATCATTTCTTACATTAAGCTTTTAAGTTAAGTGCAATCCTTCCCTCATTTCTTCTTTTCCTCAGAGAATTGTACAGGTCTCAGTACAGTTCTCTTTTTTAAGTCCCTTTTTTATAATTTAGTTAGACTTCTGCGTTTCCATTAAGGCTAAGTAGCGTTTTGGGTCCAATTTCAATCATGTCTGTTGTTATTAAAACGAAAGAGAGTTTTTCTCCGCCAAGGCATGTTTAATAATAATAATAATAATAATTAAGATAATAATAAATTAATAATAATAATAATAATAATAATAATAAAATAAATCAATAATAGATAATTAATAAAATAATAATAATTTAATAATAATAATAATAATAATAATAATCAATAAAATTAATAATAATAATATATAATCAATAAAATAATTAATGAATAATAATTAACATAATTAATAATTAATAATAATAATGTATAAATTATTACTGACTGTGAATTAAGATATAAATAATAATCACCAAATAACCACATAATAAATAATTATTTATATTTATATGTTTATTTTCTGTACATAAATAAAAATAATAATAATAATATAATAATAATATATATATAAATAAAAATAATAATAAGTAATAATATAATGCAGTAATTATTGACCACAATGAAAGCAAAAAAACAAATACTATGAATAGAGAAGAAAAATTCAAAAAGATAAAAACATGAACAAACTAGGTAGAAGACCATGAGAAGTAAGAAGTTAGTAATAAAAGTAATTGACCATGAACAGCACGTAGGTCAGATAACAACAATAATTTATATAACAACAAAAATAACAAAAAGAAACAACAAAGAAAATCAAAAAATTTAATATCTTGACAAGATTGAAACTCTAACTCTAACTATTAATCCTAACAGAAAACAAACAACTACAATTATATAACTACGAACTTCAACAATAAACAAACTGAGCAATACAACTATATTACTAAACATACATTAACAGTAACAGCTAACACTTACAAGCTGCAGCACTATAACTGCAATAATACAACTGCAATAACAATTGCAGCATACAGCAACAGCAACAGCCAACAGCAACAGCGAAACATGCAACAGCAACAGCAACAGCAACAACTACAACTAAACAACTACAACTACAACTACAACTTCAACTTCATAACTCATACTTACAACTTCATAGCTTCAACTTCAACTCTCAACTTCAACTTCAATTTCAAAAACGACTTCAACTTCACCTGCTACTTCACTGTTCAAACTCCAACGTCATCAATAAAATTAACAATAAGAACTACAACGCTATTCATAGTAGAAACAACAAACACAAGAGGACCAACTACACTAAAACGTTACAAGCTACAACCTACAGCTAAAACAACAACAACAAACAACAACAAAAAAATCAAAAACAAAAAACCAACAACAACTACAGAACTGCAATTACAACTACCAACTGGCAACTTAGTAAACAACAGCGTGCAATTATAATTACAACTTTAACAACAACTGTGCAGCTACAACTATAATTACAGCAACAGTAGCAGTAACAGCTACAGCTGCAGCTACAACTACAAAAACAATTACAGCAACAGCAACAGCAACAGAACAACTACAACTACAACTACAAAGCCTACAACTACAACTACAACTACAAATACAACTACAACTACAACATCAACTTCAACTTCAACTTCAACTCACCTTTCAACTGAAACATCAACTTAACTTTCAACTTCATAACAATTATACCAACTGCTATACAAACAACAACAAGAGGACCAACTACAACTACAACTACAACTTACAGACTTACAACGTAAAAATATTTCCTACAAACTACAACTACAACATTCAACTACATACTACAACTACAACTACAACTTACAAACTACCAACATACAACTGCAGCTTAGAAATCAAAGCAGAAAATCAATATAGCAAACAACAACAACAACAACAACAACAACAACAACAACAACAACAACAACAACAACAACAACAACAACAACAACAACAACAACAACAACAACAACAATAACAACAACAACAACAACAATGGAAAAAGATCAGAGTTTTTTCATGAAAACCAACGAATTTTGAAGAAAACCAAATTTAGTTCAAATTTAAAGGACAACAAACCCTAATACATGCATGATGTTAGTAGCTGTGTAACTCTAAAGAAAATATAAAAATAGAACTAGTAGCAGTGATCGAAACTTCACCAGTAGGACACAAAAAAGAAAGATCATTGTAGTTAAGTTTATATGACAAGAGGGATGGACATAGAAAGAATAAGAATTTGTGAAAATATTAGTCTCATAAGACCTCTTAATAAAAAGGTAGCAGTGTCCGTTATTAGAACATTAGAAATAAAGAGACAGTAAGAAGCCACATTTGCCTGTCGAGACTGTCCCAGTCAAGATAATAGAACCAATCACCAAATATATCATAACACTAGTATATAACAAGGTACCAACCTATTAACTACAACTTTCAAACAATAACAACTGATAGCTACAACTATAATTACAACAACTAAGAACAGTAACAGCTACAGCTACAGCTGCAGCTATAAACTGCAATATACCGCCCCAATCACCCTCTACAGCAGACTCCCAACGTAGCAAACAGCAACAGCACATCAACAGGCAACGCATACAGCTAACGAAGGCAATCAAGCGCAACAACTAACAAACTACAATACAACACAACTACAACTACAACTCAATTTTGAACGTTCATCAAAATTTCCACCTTTCAACTTACAACTTTCAAATGTCAACTTAAACTTCAATTTCAACTTCAACTTCAATTTCCACTTCAATTTAAACTTGAACTTAGTGTTGAAACTGAACTTGAAACCTTCGAAGAGAAAAAAATTTACAACAATGAAACAAACCTATACAGAGGAGGCAACTATACAACTAAAACGACAGTTACAACTACACAGCTTAAAACAACAATACAAACAACAACAACAACAATCAAAGAAAAATCAAAAACAAAAAACAACAACAACTACAACTGCAACGAGAACTATCAACAGCTGCATATAATAACAACAACGAATCTATATACTTTACAACTTCTCAACAAACTGCAGCTACATTAACTATAATTACACATAGTAACAGTAACTAAGCAAACTAGCTACAGCGCAGCTTACACTACAATCTACAATAACATATATGCAGCACAGCAACTCCGGCAACCAGCATACAAACGACAACTACAAACTACAACTACAATCACCTACAACTACACTTGACAACTAACCAACTACAACTTCAATTCAACTTCAACTTCAACTTCATCTTCACCTTCAACTTCAATTTCAACTTCAACTTCAATAACAATTAACAACTGCAACAACAACAACAAAGAGGACCAACTACAACTACGACACTACAATACTACAACTACAACTATAACTATTAACTACAACTACAACCTACATTACAACGTACATACACTAGAACACAACTTACAACTATCAACAACAACTACAGCTATATAAAACAAACAAAAACAACATAAGAATGACCTCAATACAACACAACAACAACAACAAAACAACAACAACAACAACAACAACCACAACAACAACAACAAACAACATATAACACAATGGAGAAAAGATCAGAGGTGTTCATGAAAACCAACGAATGTTGAAGAAAACCAAATTTAGTTAAATTTAAAGGACAACAAACCCTAACACATGCATGATGTTAGTTAGCATGTTGTAACTCTAAAGATATATAAATATATAAAAATAGATACTAGTAGCGAGTATTAGGTAACTTCAACCAGTAGCGACACATTAAAAGAAAGATCAATTTGTAGTTATAAATTTTAAGTAGGCTAAAGAGGAATGGACATAGAATAAAGAATAAGAATTTGGTGGGGAATTATTAATTAAGTCTCAATAACGTAGATCTTCTCAAAATAATAAATGAGAGCCACCTTATCGTCCGTTATTTAGTGAGCATTAGTAAATAAAGAACAGTAAGAACCACATTTGCCTGTCGAGACTGTCCAGTCAAGATAATAGAACCAATCACCAAATATATCATAACACTAGTATATAGTGAGGGATACAGCAGCAGCCTAGTTAATGACTAAGCAAGCAGCCTAAACTCCGACCTTTTCAAGTACTGGTATCTTAAGGAAAATAAATCGGACATGTGACGAGTGTACTTTTTACAGCAATGGGACAAACCTATACAGAGGAGGCAACTGGATGGGTTTCAAGGAATTTTGAATGGAATTCATTGCAAAATTTCCGCATTCATAAATGCTTGCTTAGTGATTGAAACAAATTTAAACTTGAATCGAAGAGAAAAAAAATTTGCAAGAAATGGAAATGAACAAAAATTAAAGAACAAAGAAAATATATAAATGTTACTGGCTACTAAAATGTTCTTTTCGTTTGAAAAATTAGATCAAGTAACTAGATGAAGCAACTGGGTTTGTTAAGGCACTGAAAGCATCCATGATTTTCTTCTCCCAGGTTAGCAATATGGGAAAGATCAGAAGGCATTTGATGTAAGGTCATCCTCTTAGCAAAGATTAATTGATCGTGACTGTGTAGGTCATGATTAGAAGAATATAATGATTTTGATATAAAAGGTAGATCATTATTGAAAAAAGCATAATATAGAACAAAATCCTGAGGGACCTCTATATTTTTTAAAAATAAAGTAAAGATAGATATATATATATTATAGTGATATAATTATAATATATATTAGTATATCGTATGATATCCATATATAAACCACTATGAATATAATAGGATTAATAAATATATAAGTACTAAATATTATAGTAACTATATAATTTAATAGTTATACAGAAGTATATACTATAGTATAGATGTATACACACAATAGTATTACATATATAATAGTATATATATATAATATATATAAGAGATAATATAAATAGTATCCATTATCAATTATAATAAAATTAGCATAGATATTATAGTATTACTTAATATATATTAGTAATAAATTCCAATTATATATATATAAAAAAGAATATAAATATATATATATAATATATATGATAACAGATATATGAGTAAGTATAGATGTCATACACACACATAACTTATATTTATAACAGTTATATATACTACAATAAGAAGATAATATATATAATATATAATATGATAAATATAGTATTATATAATATATATATATAGTAGAATATATAATACTATAATAATATTAATACTGATAATATATAAATATATATATAATACTTTCTGAGACTAGTAAATAAATATCATAGCCATAATAATAGAATATGATGAATAACTATATTACCTTTAATTATATGAAAAAAAATTCAAGCTTTTAATGGAAGGAAAACTTCAAATTTTGAAGATGCATTCAAAAATTTATCCGAAGTTGTATTTTGAATTCTCCCCCAAAAATAAATTTTTTAATGGTTATTTATTACTATCAATAAAAAATATATATTCTAAAAAATTTAATTATTTATTTAAAAAAATATATTTTTTTTTAAAATTAATTTGTTGATTTTAAATAATATTGAAAATGGTTCATTAAAACCTTTTAAAAATAAAAGGGATTGAAAATAATAAAAATTTAATTTTCAGAATTCAAATTTGGATTTTTTTTTTTTTTTTTTTTTTTTTATTTTTTTTTTTTTTTTTTTTTTTTTTTTTTGCATTTTGCATATATAAAAGGATCTACTTTTCTCTTTCCCTTTTTTTTATTTCGTAATCTATTTTAATCTCATGCAAAGTAGAAAAAGAATAATTTAAATTCAGGTCTATGGAGAAGATAAGGCATAATCCTTGCGAATTTATTTCTACCATTGCACAGGACAAAAAATTATGATAAATAAACATAAGGAAGATTTCGTAAATATTATCCTATCTGAAAATAACAAATTTTATTATATATTTATAATATATATATATATACTACACGTATATTATATATACAAGAATTATTTTTTTTAATATGAGGATGAGTTTTGACAAATTAAATAATAAAAATATTATTTTTATTTTTAAGAAAAAAAGTTTTTGTAAGTGACTAATTTAGAAAAAATTATGATATTCATCAAGGATCGATTCGGGATGCCTCGAAAAAATAACCGGCCCGTGACTTCTAGCGGATGGTAAACTAACTGGGATCCAGAGGTCCTTAAGGAACTAACGAAACTAGATTTGATGTATGCGATGATGACGAGACCGTGAAACTATATATATAAATAGTGTAATCAGTCGTGGTAAGTCCTGTCGGAAAATCCATCTATAAATATAAGTATAGTAAATATATATAATATATATATATTATAAGACTAATATATATATATATCTAGATATCATATATACATACTTTAGTATATATAACTATATATAATTATATATTAGTGATATATATGATAATATTAATACTATTAATAATATATATATAGTATATAATTATATATATAGTATATACTATATATATATATTATATATAATATTAATTAATATATAGTATTATATAATATATATAAAATTGTATAGTATTATATAATTATATATATATATAGCTCTATCACTATTATATATAATATATCATAGTTACCCAGAACTACAACTACTGATATCAACTGCGATTGGTTTTTGATATCTGTCACATATTTATAAGTATATATATATATATATAATATTTATATATAATACTTATATACCTTTAGTAATATATTATAATAGTGATATATATTATTATATTAGTCTATGTAAAATAGTATTAAAAAAGCTATATAATAAATAAAGGATACATATTACTTTATCGATAATAGTAATTTATATATATAGTATATGATATAATATATATATATATTATATTAATATATATATAATATTATGATATAGTATATACGTATATATGCATATAATCGAAATATGAATATATATATATTATATATAATTATATATTATTTATATATACTAGTTATATAACTATATATATATGCATATATAAAATATACTATACTATAGTATATTCATGAGGCGTAGCAGCGGGCTTTGCAGGAAGTCGTACCGGCACTTGCCCCCCCCATATCCTAATACTTGGCCGATAAAAAGAAAAAACTGAACCTTTAGCATGCTGCCAGACGACATTTTAGCACGTGTTTACTTAGCTAGACAAAAACTGAAAAAAGATACATCAATCGCATCATACTGAAGAGTACAGTAACTAATATTTTATAAACAGTATATTTTTTATAGTCTCTGAAGTGTCTTTTCGTTTTCGATACTGCTGTGAAGCCTCGATTAGCTGGTGATTTTTATTCAGCTAGCATTTCTTTCAGGACAGTATTTCTCCGCTTATAATTCTCAGTTATGTCGTAATAGCATTTGGCGCCTATAAAGCTGCCATCATACTTAGTTATATATAATATAATATATCTATATAATATAATATATATTATATATGAGATATATTTATATCGTATATACATATATTATATATAATAATAGTATATGGTTATATATATATTATATATTTATCACCCAACCTTTGCCCCCCCCTAATTGAAATCCTGCTACGCCCAGATATATATATATATATATATATATGATATATAATATATACTATATATATATATTACTATATATATATAGTATATTAAATATATATATAATATATATATATATATATATATACTATATATATATATTATATATCTGTACATGATATATATATGTACATGTATTACATATTATGTACATACATACTATAGATTATATTATATAATATATATATATATTATATACCTATTAATACATATATAATAATATATGTTATAAGTGTCATATATATATATATATAATATATATAATATATATATATATATATATATAATAATATATATATATCCCTATAATATACTATATATATATATATATATATATAATTACTATATATATATTAATAATATATATATAATATATATAGTATATATATATGTATATATCTATATATAAATAGCTAAGTATATATATTAATATATATATATAATATAATATTTATAATTATAATATTATATATATATATATATTATATATATATATATACATATATAATATATAAACATATATATATTTATATATTATATAATATATAATTATCATTAATATATATATATATATATATATATATATATACTATATAAAATATATATATATATATATATATATATTTTACTCCAGGCCCAACTGGCAGTATCAATGTATTGAGCCCTGCATGATTAGGCTGAAAATAAGTTTTTCGTTCAAAGAATATAAATAATTCTTTATGTACGCTATCTTACTAAAGACGACTTTCAAAAAAAACAAAATATATACAAGAAACACACGCAATACAATATATTCAGCTACAAACATGCGCTGCTCGGCAAACTTTTAACAAGATTTTTTAAGACGATTACTCAAATACAGCATGTGTGGATAAGTCATTTTAGGCAAATATTCATTATTTGGACTTCGTTTGCCATACACGAAACTTTTTTCAAAGCTTGTCTTGAAATTACTACATTAAAGGATGATTTGTCTTAAAATGTTCGACGAATACCGAATATGAGGAGCTGTGTTAACTTCTTCGCTCCTCCCCGGATAGAAGTGTGGTCGATCCTTGCAGGGAAGTACTTGTGAATAAATCTTATGTGTTTTCCACTAAATTTCTATACCTGATTTTTTGTTTCATCAACTTTCACACTTTCACAACCTCTCACTTTCTCTCTAAATTCTCTTTCTGCAACTTATCTAATCATTTATTCAACCAAAATCTTGCTTCACTTTCTTATAACTTTTCTTTTGCAAAGAACAATGCTACTTTAAACTTTATAAATATACACCCTTGTGTGCTTCCCCTTTTCAAATATTCTCTAATATAGTATATTATATGATATATATACAGAAAATATAGTATATAATATATATTATATATAATATAACTATATATAATATATATATAAATATAATATATAGTATATATATATATAAATATATATTATATACTCCGTATACTATATATATATAAATATATATATATATAATATATATATATATATATATATATATATATATATATATATATATATATATATATATATATATATATATATATATATATAAATATTTATATAATATATTTCTTATATATATATATATATATATATATATATATATATACTATATATATATAATATATATATATACTATTATATATATATATTAAAATATATATATTATATTATAATATAATATATATATTTATATTATATATATATATATATATGATATATATATAATATATATAATATTAATATATATATATATATATATATATATTTATAAATATAATATATTATATATATTAATATATATATATATATATTATATATAAAAAATAAACTACTTTAACGCAGTATTTATTTTATATAGAAAGGAAAGCCCTTGGATTAAAATTTTTCCATTTATTTAGTTACACAAAAACAAAAAGACACATATTGATTAAAAAACAGATTCTTCACAAAAATAATTAAAAAATAATTAAAAATTTACAAAGTTGCGAGCTTTCGTCTCCATCAGGGAGACCTCTTCAGGCAAAGAAACAACACATCTGAAAACTGCCAACCTAGAAAGCACCTATTGTTAGTTGGTTATCTTCTTCAGAGACTTTTGGAAGTATCTTGAAGACTTCATGTATTCATTTTGTAGATGGTCTAATTTTACCTCACCAGGTTGTTTATTAAAATTGTTCGAATTATAGATACAGAATGATTCAAGGATTCTTCTTGCCTTTGTATTAGTAACATTTTAATGTTTTCCATATTGTCGGTGATAATAAGGTGATTAAAAGATCTTCTATGATATGTAAGAGCTGAATTAATAGTGTCTTTTTTTTAAGTCTGCCAAGTGTTGTTTTTTTCTTCTTGAAAAATCCATAGTTTCACCTACATATATTTTTTCACAGGATGTACAAGGTATTTGATATACGCAGCTGTCAGAAACATTTTCTTTACATTTAGGGGGGCAAAAAGTATTTTCATGAGAAATAAGATTGGAAGGATAAGAAGAAATATTTAGGCATTAATTTTTTAAATTATGTAGTGGAAATGATGTATAGTAGCAAAAGTAAGATTTATTTTGTTTTTGGAGGATTGGAACCATAATAAACTCCTTTTTGCCTTTTGTACGCTTGGATCAATAACTGTGATTGATATAATAAGGTGGTTAAAAAGCTTTAGCTGAAATAATTTGTATCGATTTAGTAAAGTGGGAACAAATGCGGAAACGCACGCACAGAAATAAGAAGAAAGTATGCCAATTTTTGTATTTTTTTATGTCCAGAAAACCAATGGATATATTTTGAGTGAAAGTAGGTTTTCTGTAAATGGAATGTTGTAAATGTGAAGAGTGCTGCCAACTGACTAGTGTATCTAAGAAAGGTAGGGAATTATTGGAAGGATTTTCTAACGTGAATTGAATGGAAGGATGCAATGAATTGATGAAATTTAAGACTTCTTGTGTATTTGTATTATGTGGAAGTGCTACAAAAACATCGTCCACATATCTGAGCCACAAACTGTTATTAAGTAACGGATTAGACAGTATGTGAAAGTGTTCGGTCAACTCCATATAAATATTGCTTAAAATTGGAGAGAGGGGTGAACCCATGCTAAGTCCAGATGTTTGGGTATAAAACTGACCATTGAAAACGAAAAAATTATATTGAAGGGAGAGATTGATAAGTTTTTTAATAGTTTGAAAAGGGAATGACAAATTGTAATTGTTTTCAGTAATGTATCTTTCCAAAAGGTCTAAGGTGAGAGGGATAGGTACTGACGTAAACAATGAAACGACATCAAAGCTTAAAAACTTATGAGAAGAAGGATTTAATAATTTGGTGCGTGATATGAATTTTCAAACTCATTGGTACAATAAGTTTTATAATAATCTGCAAAAGTTTACTGATTTGATCAACCTTGCACATATTTCTATGAACAACAGAATAGTCTACAAAGAACGGCAACTGGAAAATAAGTTTACTCATATTTTTAATAATAGTTTATGGTATAAAGCGTCTGATCCTTCAAAAATTATAAATATGTCTAGCTACAATCTGAGTACTTATGAAAAGATCTTGCTGGGTTTTGGCTTGTCTTTTTCAATCGACAATTCGGATCCTTGGATGAAATTTTTCGTCGACTACAATAAATGGCAATCTCATGATAAAAATGTCAGTTGTAACAACGATATTCTTAAAGGTATACTTATGGAAAATATTTCTGTTTCTTTAAATACTAACTCTTTCCCCCAAATTTTTTATTTAGCTTTAAATAGTCTTAAATTCAATCAAAACATTGTTATTTCTAAATCAGATAAAGGCAATTTAATTGTTATAATGGATAAACATACATACATCAACAAATGCTACGATCTTTTAAACGACAATAATATTTATTCACGTTTAAACAAAAAAAAAACCTGAATAACTTTCAAAATCAACTTAACTCTGCTCTTAAAAACATCTTTAAAGATCACGAAGATATATGGAAAAATCTAACCTCATATATGAACTCTCCCTCACAATTCTATGGACTCCCGAAAGTTCACAAAGAAAACCAATGGATATAATATATATATAAATAGTATCACTTATAATTTATCTTCATGGTTAGCAAATCAATTGAAACCCTTAATCAATAATATATCCACTTCCCATTTAAAAAACTCTGAAGATTTTATATCATGCACGAAATTATTAAATCCTTCTTCTCATAAGTTTTTAAGTTTGATGTCGTTTCATTGCTTGTACGTCAGTACCTATCCCTCGTCACCATAGACCTTTTGAAAGATAACAGTTATGAAAACAGATTCCAATTTGTCATTCCCTTTTTCAAACTATAAAAAACTTATCAATCTCTCCCTTCAATATAATTTTTTCGGTTTTCAATGCCGTCAGTTTATACCCAAACATCTGGACTTAGCATGGGTTCACCCCTCCTCAATTTTAAGCAAGTATTTATATGAGAGTGACACGAACACTTTCACATTACTGTCAATCCGTATACTTAATAACAGTTGTGACTCCAGAGTATGTCGGACGTTGTTTTTGTAAGCACGTTCCACATAATCTACAAATATACACAAGAAGGTCTTTAATTTCATCAATCATTGCACCTTCCCAGTTCAATTCGACCGTTACAGAATCCTTCCAATAATTCCCTACCTTTCTTAGATACACTAGTCAGTTGGCAGCACTCTTCACATTTACAATATTCCATTTACAGAAAACCTACTTTCACTCCTAATTATATCCATTGGTTTTCTCATCACTCCAAAAATACAAAAATTGGCATACTTTCTTCTCTATTTCTGCGTGCTTTCCGCATTTGTTCCCCTATATTTGTACCAAAATACAAATTATTTACATAAAACTACCACCTTATTATATGCCCAATCACATTTATGTATCAAGCGTAACAAACCAAAAAAGCAAAAAAGATTATTATGGTTCCAATCCCTCCAAAAACAAAAAAATCTTCTTTGTCTACCTATAGCCTCATTCTCCCAACTACAATAATATGTGAAAAAAATTCTGCCTAACAAATAATTTTACTTTATCCACTTCCTAATCTTATTCTTCTGAAAAATTACTTTTAGACCCCCGTAAATGTAAAGAAAATGTTCTGACAGCGCGTATACAAATACCATGTACATTTGTGAAAAGATATATGTAGGTGAAACTATGGATTTTTCAAGAAGGAAAAAACAACACTTGGATGACTTAAAAAAAGACACTATTAATTCAGCTCTTACATATCATAGAAGATCTTTTAATCACCTTATTATCACCGACAATTGCAAAACATTAGAAATGTTACTAATACAAATGCAAGAAAAATCCTTGAATCATTCTGTATCTATAATTCGAACAATTTTAATAAACAACCTGTGGTGAGGTAAAATTAGACCATCTACAAAATGAATACATGAAGTCTTCAAGATACTTCAAAAGTCTCTGAAGAAGATAACCAACTAACAAGAGCGTGCTTATCTACGTTTGGCAGTTTTCAGTTATTGTTGCTTTGCCTTAAAGGTCTCCCTGATGAGAACGAAAGCTCGCAATTATGCCACTCTTTTTATGTATTTTTTATTATTTGTGAAGAATCTGTTTTTTAATCAATATGTGTCTGTTTGTGTACTGTGTAAACTAATTAAATGGAAAATGTTTAATCCCAAGGGCTTTCCTTTCGTATTATACTATAATATATATATACTATATAAGTATATATATATATATATATAACTATACTATATATATAAAACAATATATATATATATATTATAATATATATATATATTATTATTATATATATGGTATATATATATATATATATATATTATATATATATATATGTATATATATATATATATATACTAATTATATATATATATATATATAGTATATAATATATATATTAAAATATATATAAATATATAAATATATATTATATATATAATATATTATATATATTAATTATATACCTATACTATATATATATATATATTATATATATATTTGATATATATATAATTATATATAAATATAATATTATATATATTATATATATATATATATAATATATAGTAATATAATATAGTAATATATTAATTATATTAATATATATATATATAATATATATATATATTATATATATATAATATGAATAAATATATATAATATAATATATATAGTATATATATAAATATATAATATTATTTATATATATATTATAATAACTAATATTATATACTTATACTAATATAGTATATATATATATATATATATATATAAATATATATATAGATATTATATATATATACTATACTATATATATATATATATATATATATATTTTATATATATAATATATATGTTAATATATATATATATATATATATAATATATATATATATATTATATATATATAATATATATATATATATAATCTATATATATATATATATATAATATATATTATATATTATATACTATATATATATATATATCGATATATATACTACTATATATATAATATATATATTATATATATATATACAATATATATATATATTAATAATATATATATAATATATATATATATATATATATATATAAATATATATATAAAGGGAAAAGTAGTAGAAGAATGTGACGCAAGTCGAAAAGAAAGCCCAGCTCTACCACCTCCTTGTATACCTTTTAGTGAGAACTCGTCGCAGTCAGAAAACCACCCTAAGACTCTTTAGGGCGACCCGCGTATGGACGCCTCACTATGCATTCTCGTCAATGTGGGATTCATCCCTTTGGCCTAGGTGGGCCACAAACCATACCCTTCACAAAAACCCCCGCCATTCCTCCTATTATGTACCTTAATTTCTCCTCGCCTCTCCCAAACTCACAATTTCTTCTCCTACAGGTATTCCTTTTAATGAACTCAAATCCACTTTTCTTCGGTCTCCCAGCAGAGTTGATTCCCAGCACACTTCTCACTATACTATACATCCGCTTAAACAACTGACTATCATCCATCCATTTAAAAACATGAAGTAAACCCATCTCCAACGTATATACATCATTTATTCCGTCATTTACTCCTCTCTGCGAGCACCATAACAAATCTCTAATACATCATTCCTCTATTATATATATATAAATATATATATATATATATATATATAATAGTATATATATATACATATATATATATATAGTATATATATATATATACTATATATATATATACTATATATACTA
>JABUQX010017095.1:35000-37500 GCA_015478945.1 Trachelipus rathkii | reverse complement strand
CTGAGAGAATCTGAATAAATGACATAAGAGTGGTCTTGGTTAAGGAATAGAATTCGAGAAAGGGCAATCATTATAGCCATTAATTCTACCATAAAAATTGAAGCATGAAGGGGGAGGGTATGGGAGAGGTTGCGGTCAGAAAAGACAGCAGATGCACCCACACTGTCCCCTGTTTTAGATCCGTCAGTAAACACTGGAGTAAATTCACCGTGAACTACGGAATGAGACAGAAATGATGCCTTTAACAAGGCAGCAGGGTGGCTAGATTTGGAGAGAGAGGTTAGGGTCAAGAAAATGGTGGGAGCGAAGAATATCCAAGGAGTGTACACTTCGTCGTAAGAGAAAGGTAGAACCTTTTGAAAGGGATGTTAAGAAAATTAAGGATGTTATGAACTGTGTTTGCAAATGGCCAATAATTAGGATTCTGAGGTATCTCCTGCAGAATCGGTGTCAGAGCAGACGGTATTGGGGTTTGAAAACGAAGATAACTTGTGCACATGATGTATTCCCTTCGAAGAGAGAGTGGCATCACATTGGATTCAACTTAAGGCTTACCCGTTGGGGACGATCAATATATATATATATATATATATATATATATATATATATATATATATATATATATATATATATATATATATATATATATATATATATATATATATATATATATATATATATATATATAATTTGAAACATTATTATCATTATTTTTATTTTTATTATTATTTTATTATTATTATTATTATTATTATTATTATTATTATTATTATTATTATTATTATTATTATTATTATTATTATTATTATTATTATTATTATTATTATTATTATTATTATTATTATTATTATTATTATTATTATTATTATTATTATTATTATTATTATTATTATTATTATTATTATTATTATTATTATTATTATTATTATTATTATTATTACTGCGTTTTCCAAGAACTTAATATACTGCCCTGAAGCAAAGCTGGATTATGAATAAGAAAAGAAAACAAGAAAGAAAAGGCATTGGGAAAAAGAGTTCCAATAATATTGAACATGTTGCATTATATATATATATATATATATATATATATATATATATATATATATATATATATATATATATATATATATATATATATATATATATATATATATATATATATATATTTATATATATATATATATTTATATATATATATATATATTTATATATATATATATATATATATATATATATATATATATATATATATATATAATAATAATATATATATATATATATATATAATAATAATATATATATATAGAGAGAGAGGAGAGAAGAGAGAGAGAGAGAGAGAGAGAGAGATTTTATTTTTGGGTAGCAACGAATATTTTTAAAATGATCAATTATCATTAAAATTTATTAGCATATATATATATATATATATATATATATATATATATATATATATATATATATATATATATATATATATATATATATATATATATATATATATATATATATATGGAAGACAGAAGAGTGTTCCAGCCTCTATTATTAGCACATCTCACGCCTCAATGGAGAAGGAATGAGAGTAGAGAATTTAAGAGAGCATTGTCTACTTTAACAGTGATAGTTTTTATGGAAAGTGAAGCAACAGTTCGGTGACTAATGAGAGTGAAGAGAATCAACGAGATTGCATTGGAGGACTGATGAAAGAAACCCTTAGACTCCGCCCTTTACTACACAGAATAATCAATTGTAGTGGGTAGGAAAAATCTTATACTCCTTCAAAACAATAAGTTCTTTTAAACTTGTTTACCGAGAAAATAATTTGATTTTTCCAAAAAAAAAAAAAGGCCACGAGAAAGGAAACATAATAGAAAGTTTGATTGTTTGGAAAATTATGTCTAGTAGATAAATTGTAGAATTGAGTTTTTGTTATCCTGAAAACCAGCATTCTTTCTTTGTCCTGATTTGAAGTCCTAAAAGCATGGGAATTTAGGTGTTCCAGATCTACACTCCAAGACTCTAATATTTAATGCTGGTTAACGTTTTCTTTAAATTGAATAAGAGAATGCAGAGTAGAATAATCGTCATAGTAGACGATACGTAATAAAGTGACTGATATAGTATCATTGATGATTATTAGAGAAAAAGAGTTATGGGATAGAGAAGAATCTTGAAAAACACCAATATTGGCATATTTAAAGGTTAAAAAACTTTCTTCTGCAAACAGCCATACAGCGACAGGAAAAAGAATTTGCAAAAAAAAAATGTTGTAGAAAGAATTATATACATAGAAGGAAGAAAGTTGGCAATGAAAGATTTGTGCTAAAATCAGACTAGGTTTTTGATAGTCCCAAAGTAACAACAAAAACCTCAATGAAATTGGAGCAGAGGAACAATAGTTGGAGAGTGGTGAAAAAATAACACCAGTCATACATTACCTAAACCATACTGGTCATCTGAGATAACATTACAAGAATTAAGATGTTGCCATATTTTCCGGCTT
>JABUQX010017095.1:15000-32500 GCA_015478945.1 Trachelipus rathkii | reverse complement strand
AACTACCTGAACTAAACTACTTCATCTACATAACTGGTCATTCTGGGAAAAGGAGCAGACAACAAACCCCAACAGTTCCCAGCAGAATACCAGATCAAAGAAAAAAATTCAAGCACCATGCAGACCAATGAAGACGTGGACAACAATACCTGTAGAAGACGAAGGAGAGAGTAAAACTTCAAGACAACAACATTTCCTGTAAAATAAGACAAGAATCAGGTTTCTAGGTCATATAATTTTCATTTTATGAAGGAGAAACTGCGATTCTTTTATAAAATTGTATGGAGAGTGGAGAAAACTGGAAAAAAAAAACGCTACCAGATCTGCAAGTACAACTCAAAATCAAAAAGTAGAAGCTTTCAAATCAACTCTTGATGACCTATTTGACGTTGCTCATCTGCACTGAAAAACACTACTGAAGAAGACAAGCAGTTTTTGTTACTCCAGAGAGAAAAAGGACGTCCTGGGTACATGGGAGGCGTTGGCATGAAATTTGTTAAAGCAGAGCAACGAAGAGAAGAAGAGACGAGCAGCTGAAATGGCAAGATTGGCAAAATCAAAAGTTTCTAAGATTTTCTTCATTTTTTCTTTTTTTTCATTTTATTTAGTACTACATTGGTACATAGTTTGACATTAAATAAAGCTTTTATTTATTACAATTTATTTATTTATTATTATTTTTTCTGTTCAGATTAGTTGACTTGATGCCATTATCTGTGAGAGCTTAATGGTTTATTTTATTTTATTTGTTTTATTTTTAGAAAGATTTGAGGTTGAAGATGCAGAAGTGGAATCTTCTCTAAACAGCACATCAGAGGAAGAGGAGCCGACGCAAGAAGATATGGAAATGGAGAATAATTTTCCAGACACAGAGGAATTAGGGCCAGAAATAAAGATGGGGAAGTACTCTCGAGGAAGTGTAGAGATTATTAATGAAAAATTGTCTTTATTGTTAAATAGGTGTAGTATTTCTGATAGACACGCAATTCGAATAATAGCAGTTATTGCAATGGCGTTAGGTCATAACCTACTGAATTTAATTGTAAGTAGAAGTGTACAACGACTCCGCAGAGAAAAATTCCGAAAACGAAGGATTGAGCTTATCAAAAATAGTTTCAAGAATTCAGATTTAAGGGGAGCTGTTGTGCACTGGGATGGGAAATTGCTTCCAGATATTTTGAGTAAAGAAAATGTAGAGAGGGTAGTGGTCTTGATTTGTTGTGGGGATAAAGAACAGTTGATAGGAGTTCCTCAGCTTGAAAATAGTATGGGAATTACTCGGGCAAAAGCTGTATTTTCAGCAGTTGAGCAATGGGAAAATCCTGGCAATGTGTTTTGATACTACTGCAGTAAACTGGTCACTTCAGGGGAGCCTGCATTTTGATAGATCAATTATTAAAGAAAAATCTTCTGTATTTAGTATGTCGCCACCATATTTTAGAAGTTATTCTAAAAGTAGTTTTTGATTGTAAAATGAACACAACCTCTCATCCTTAGCCAACTGATATTAAAGACGAAAATATTACATATAAAATGCGTAATTCAGACCAAATTTCAATCTTTCTTATCGAACAATTAAAAAATTAACAGCCCAGGGATGATTATAAAGAATTTATTCAACTTTATTTTTTTTTAAGATGTCTTCCTATAAAAAAAATTTTCTGCATAGTATCTGGAGCTATTCAACATGCCAGATGGATGGCAAAGGCCATTTATTCTTTCAAAATATATCTTTTCAGGGATCAATTTTCATTAACAGATTTAGAGAAAAAGATATTGAAGACATTTGTTTATTTATAATCAATATTTATGTGAAAGCGTGGTTCAGTGCCCCCTAAACCCACTTTGCCCCCCAACCAAGACCTACAATTATTTTTTTTTTTTTTTTTTTTTTTTCTACAATTATTAAAATCGTTTGTTAACTACAGGAATACTGACAAAGAGGTTGAAGACAAGGCACTGGCTAAAATGATAAACCATTTATGGGTATCTTAACTCGGAGCAAGTTGCATTCTCATTTTTCGATGATTCTTTGGAAAAAAAAGTAAAAAAAAAGCATTGCTATAAAATTCTTCTTTTTTCATAATTCTCTTCATTTTCAATTTGGATTTTACTACACTTGCTTTTGAGAACACTTTTAGCTAAATCCTTTTTAAAGTACAAAATGAAATTAAAAAAGAAAAATCTGGAAAGCAGATGTAATTGAGTGTTGCAATGTTTTTAGGCATTTGTCACTTTTGAGGAATCGGATCATGTCCGTATCTTCAAATCTATAAGTTTTGACAAAAAGGTAGTGCCAGTAAAACTTCAAGACAACAAAATTTCATATGAATTAAAATAACAATCAAGTTTCTAGGACATATGGTTTTCATTTTATAAAGTAAAAACTTACGATCTTTTGCCAAAAAATTCTTCGCTTTTCAAAATTTTCACCTCAATGAGGCTTCAGTTAACGTTATCTACTTTCATATATTAGAGTTTTGAAACTGTTGCATTTATATATAAGTGTAATTCACGAAATAATTGATTAAATGTTCACATGCAATAATTTATAAGACAAAATAGGTTGTAATTTAAGTGACCTAACCCTATATATATTAATATATATATATATATATATATATATATATATATATATATAATATATTAATATATATATATATATATTATATAATATTATATATATATAATATACTTATTATTATATATATATTAATTATATAAATATTATTAATATATATATATATATTTATTAGGTTCTCAATAACGTTGGGATGTATTATATATATTAAAAAGGGTGCGGTTCGCATGGCAGCAAGGAAGCAGATGCTTACCCTAGTATACTAAAGACAATTTCAACAAAATTGAGATAGATTCATCCTTAAACAATTACGTTAATTTTTCAATTAATCATTTTATTTTATCATTTTTTTATTTGATTGTTTTTAATCACAAATAGTATTGAATACGAAGTATTGTTTACCATTCCGTTGATCAATGTTGAGATTTTTGGTGAGAGAGAGAGAGAGAGAGAGGAGGAGAGAGAGAGAGAGAGAGAGAGAGAGATGAGAGGGAGAGGAGAGGAGAGAGAGAAGAGAGAAGAGAGAGAGAGAGAGAGAGAGAGAGAAGAGAGAGAGAGAGAGAAGAGTAACAATGTTAATCTTAATTCAATATCATAAAGTAAATGATAAAAGGATGACTTTTAAACGACAAACGCACCCTTTTTCCCGCTGAATTAACTTTAAAAAATTAAAATAAATCATTAAAAAATTATATATCATTTTCTATTTATCACATAAAAGCACATTTTTATTACCTATCTAAAAACACAATTATTATATATATTTAAAATTACATCTTAATAAAAGATGGGGGGAAAAAAGAAATGTAGCACAATTATAAACTCAATGGACAAAATAACACGTGTAGAGTATTAGTATTATCACTAGCTTTTTTATATTTAGTCGTAATGGCGATGCAAACCAGTAAAATATGTCAATTAGAATATTCAATATCGGAATATATTTATAAGTATGTACATTCGATCTGGTTAGTAATTTTAGTAACAAGAACAATTGCGTTTTTTGCGCACCAAAATTGACCTTTATTAAAGAAAGGTGTTAGAAGTGTCATAAGGTTATTAGAATGTAAGGGTAACATGAGGTGTTGAGCTCTAATTTAGTGTTGATATATGTACAATAGAGATGAACTCTACAAATGTGTGTAGTGAAGAATGTTATAAGTACTTTTCTCGAAAATATTTAGTTGAATGTCAAAAGATATCCAAATAATATAAATATAATAAAATTGTATTTATGTGAACAATGAGACTGATAGAGGAGCTTGAAGATCTCAATAAAAAAAAAAAAAAATTCAAGAATGTAGTTTAAAGTTACGAAAATATTCTTAACCACACAATTTGATTCTTTTTCTTTTAAATATATTAGCACTAAATTTATTTATAAATTTTTAAAATTATTTGAATTATTAGTGCTCTTAAAGTTTATTGTACTACTTAATTGAGGTAATCAAAGTTTTAAAAACAATTTTATTATTTAATTCGATGCTTTTATTTTTATTTTGGAAAATATAAATAAAAAACATTGTTCTCGGTTGAAGAGGTTCAATCCTGATGAACATAAATGAAATGTATTTATTGTTTGGTTTTTAATTCTTTATTTGCAGACATAGTAAATATTTCTACATATTGGGTATGTTAATGACATTTTATTTATTTATTTTTTTATGTACATGAAAGGAATTTAGAGTGAGAGAATAAAGTGACATTGACGTCAGCTGTCTTCCCAATTGGTTTTGATGCTGAGCATAACGCGTTTTGCCTTGTTTTGATTTAATTAAGACTATCCTTAATGAAAGGCACGCTTAGTTGTCACACTATTTCTTTTGGAACATTATCTTACTTCTAATGTGCAGAAGTTTGAATAAATATCGTTAATTAATGTGAATCAGCATTTTTAATGTTTATATAGGCCAGATTTTGCTGATATTAAAAGAAAAGGAAAAAAAAAGGTAAGCTGCCCTTTAAAATTTTATTCAATTTTTTTTTAGCAAATTTTTAGAACTTTAAAATGAAAAAACTTTCCTTCCTTTACTTGGTTAGGGTCAGAAAGAAAACAAAGAAAATATATAAATAATGTGCCGAATATTCCATAAATTGAAATATAAAAATAAAAAGTTATTGAATTAGTATCCGGCAATGATCCCAGATTGTGAAAATTTTTATAATTTGTTCAAATGTCTATAGAAGAAGAAGGAAATCATCTTGAGATGTAAATTTTATGATATTAAATTTCCTTAACCAAAGGAAGGCTATTCGGTTTTTAGGTAAAAGTGGTATTAATATAGTTTATATTTAATAAGCCTCGTCAAAAACTTGAACTTTTGTAGTTTCCTAAAAAGTAATTAGTTTTAAAAAAAAGGACTTGGAAAGTATATTTTAATAATAATAAGAATCATCCGTTACTTTAGGTTTCTAAACCCATTAAACCTTGTAATAAACATAATTTATTATTATTAGAAGAACAGCAACAATACCATAAAATAATAGACGGTAGAAAGAGACATGGGCCTATCAAAGACTAAAAAATCACCAGACCTCATTGGGCAGATACATTTTAGTTGATAAAAAAAATTACAAGATAAAATTAATTCAATACGCTTAACAGTCTCCAGTTCTCATTGCAGGAAATCCTGCATTTCATTACGCAACACTAACTAGAAGAGCAAAGCCCAAAGCGAGAAGGGATCATTTATTTTAGTCATTCAGATAGAACCTAGTCATCAATCCCTCATGAGATAGGAGCCCTGAACAGTATTATTAATATACGACCAAAACAGGAGAACGTAAAAAAAAAGAAAAAAATAGTAATATACAAACTTAAAAACGTTGCTCAGGCATTTTCATTTACCACAAATCACCCTATCCAAGTTTTTTTCCCCCCTTTATCGACAGACTAACCCTTTCATTATATATATAATATAATATATATATATATTATAATACTATATATATATATATATATAATATATATATAAATCATAGTAATATATTTATAATATATAATTATATATTATATATATATCACCAACCCACCTTCTTTCCCAAAAGACTGGGCGGTAAGGTGTGTAACATGCACCGGAAACAGAAAAGTAGTTAAAGAATATGACGCAAGTCGAAAAGAAAGCCCAGCATTACCGCCCCTTTTAAAGGCTACTTTTTAGTGAAAACTCGTCGCAGTCAAAAAATCTCCTCACTATGGCATATCGTTAATGTGGGGTTCAACCCTTGGTCCAGTGGGCCACAACCATTCCCCTCACAAAACCCCGCCATGTACTCCATATTTATGCATCTTTCTCAATCTTCTGCCAGACTCTTCATTCTTCTCCTCCAGGCAATTCCTTTACTGACTCGATCCACTTTTTCTTTGGTCTCCCAGCCAGTCGATTTTCAATAAGCTCATATACATCCACTTAATCAACCTACTATCATTCATCCTTTCAACAAGCCAAAACCATCTCAACTTACTTTCATTTACCCCTTTCTTCACACCACATAACTCTCTAATACGTTCATTCCTCATTTTATCAATTCTCCCACTAACACGCCCCTAAGATTGTCCATCTGAACACATTGAACTTTAGATCTATACCTCTTATTCCAGACCATAGTCTCACTACTATACATTAACACAGGTAACAACATACCCTCATGAAAGACCCTAGCGCACTCAAGACTTAAGTCCCTTTACATCCACTAACGATCTAATTTCACCAGCCATCTTCCTGCCATTCACAACTTTCCTACTACACACTGCATCACCCGTTCCCTTTTCATCCAACATATATCCTAAATATTAAACTCAGACACTTGTTCCAGCTGCTCACCATCTAACATAACTTCACACCGAATACTGTCCTCACTTACAACCATAGCTTTACTCTTATCTTATCTTTGAAACCTTTTCTTTTACACACCCTGCCAAATCTCTTTAGCAATCCTCTCAAACTCTTCAAATTCACCACATAAAAAACAAAAGTCATCCGCATATATATATATTATATAATATATATATATATATATATATATTATATATAATATTATATATATATATATATAATATATATATATCATATCATAATATATATAATAATATAGATAATATATTAATATATATATTATTATATATATAATAGGTAGGGGGCACCCTCCACTCCCCTCATTCTCATCATTCTAACATATTTTCCTGCCACCTCATCTCTAATTCTTTCATAACCCGCAACCAATACAAATTAAATAACCAAGGAGACATAAAACAAAACATCCCTGCCTCACTCCGCTATTAATATATAACAATCACTTTTGACACCATTTTTCTTACACACGCTTCACTTTCCTCATAACATACTTTTTGAATCCATTCAGAAAGCCTACCACCAAACACCATATATTACAAACCTGTCATAGAGCTTCCACTATTATCCTATTCATACGGCCCGTTGCCGTATATACTATATATATAGTATATATATATATAATATATTATTATATATATCTATATATATATAATATATATATATTTATATATATATATATATATATATATATATATATATATATATATATTATTATTATATATATACTTATATAATCTATTTTAAAATTTCCGGAAGAGCTTCGCCCTGTCAGTTGGGTCAGCGTCTTCTCCTTCTGGCCCGAAACTCACAACCGCTAGAACTCCAGAAAGCCATTTCTCGCGCAAACGGTTTGGATGCCAGTCCTCGAGTTAAACACTCTCAGGTTGGGTTTTCGCCTTTTCAGTAGAACTAGCATCTTTCTCCCATTGGGCCTCAAAACTCGCCTTCCCAGAGCTCTCCAGAGGTTTTTGCTTCTAGGCGCATAAGATACCAACGCTGGCCCAAGAGTAATGCAAGCAAAAGGAAAGGACCGGGTTGATAGCCCTGTCGCCCTATACCATATTATCTATATATATATATATATATATATATAATATATATATCATATATATATAATAATACTACCTATATATAGAAAATATATATATATATAATATATCATAAATTGGGATGGGCCGAATATGGCAACATAATCCGGGTCTATCCGGCCAAGTTTTTGACTATCCGGAATCCGGCCGGATATCATTGTTTATTTCCGGCCGGATAACCGGATAATTACTTCCCTAATAGGTTCTTCCTCGTTTAGGAAAATATTCCAAATAAATCAATTGAAAATTTACTATATAACTACCTATATCAACTATATATATAATATATATATTATATATATATATATATATATTATACTATAAATATATATAATATACTATATAAATAAATATACTATCTATCAAATATGCATAATTACTCACATAACTATATAATATATATATACATATAATATAATACTTCTATATATACATATCATATACTATGTTTTAGAATTTCGATGTTGGGTACCAATGTATATTATTTTATTCATCATTTATGTTGACTGAACATTACAATTTATCTGAAATTTTGGTGGTGAGTAAGACGTTCATAAATTATGGTAAAAATATAAGTAAATATTAAAATATTATAATAATATATTATAAAAAATATTACCAAATATTTATATAAAAATATGATTTTTATAATGGAATTAAGCTAACTAAGGACACATGTTAAATGCAATTTTTACCCACCATAATTTTATCTCTATCACGTTTAGTATTTAATACTAATAGTAATTACCACTCGCTTTAATTTTTAACGTGCTTAAGCATTGTATTATTATAGTTTATATACGCAAATTCTCAGAAATTTATTAATAAAAAAAAACCACATAATTTATTCCCAAAGTTCACCCGCCTTCAGTGATAAAATATATAAAAATCAGAGCAAATGTCAGGGGACAAAACTTGATAAGTAAAATGAGAGATTTGGAAAATAAAAATATACGTTGCCTATTAGAAAGAGTAGGTGGCTTCACGAAAACATGGGCTCAAATCGATTATCAATCCTTTTATAGGACAATCCGAGACTAAATTATTTTTATCGATAACGAGAATAGGTCGATATAGTAACACTCAATAATCACTTATAATATTGATATAAATTCTACATTCAGAAATAAAAGAAACCCTCTTTAAAACAGATACCTTTGAAGAAGAAAAAAAAAAAAAAAAAACGATTCCAGAGGGTTTTGCAGTTTCAAACGGTAGCAAAGTATGGACCACATGCTGTTTTAAATTTGTGGACAAAATTTTGGATTCCACGCAACTACAATTTTTTCTGGTAAGTAAATTAAAAGTCATACTAACTGCGGACATGGATTAGCATTACGCTAACTGCAATCCCCAACATTTTTCAATATCGCCAAAAATTCAGCTATATCCTACAATTTATTTTTGACTATTCCGCAATGGGAAAGGAATTGCGGACTTAAAGTTTCGGAACTCCACCTCTGAGATATATATAATATATATATATATATATATATATATATATACTATATATATACTACACCCTACCACTATATACAATATACACAATATATTTTACTCACACTATATATATATATATATCCAACCTACAAACCCCCACACCACAACACACCTATAACATAAAACACCCCAACAACAAACCATAACCACACACTATAGTAAATATCATAAAATCATATAATCATATAATCATATATATAAAAGTACATATTATACCTATATTACTATATATATATATAGTAGGTCAGATAGATAGGATAGATGTCCATGGTATGTAAAAAAAAAAACTAATCAGATACGCTACGTAAAACTGAACTACATTTTTTGAAAATCAGCGCACATCATCGATAAATCAGAGAGGAAAATGAAGCGAAGAAATAAAATCAAAGTGAGCTAAAAAAAGTAACAAATACATTAACCCTCAAATGAAAAAGAAGATAAATAAAATAAAGTGAGATAAAAAAAGTAATAAATAACCAATAATCTCTCGTTTCCCCAAAATTTCGCGTTCCCCAGTCTTGAGTCCCCAATATTTTCTTTTCAAACTGGTTAAAGGCGACATAAATTACACGCGCACGGCGACACCACACACTCCCACATCGTAAATTTTGCATCTGACCTGACTCACACCTAAAAAACTATCATGCAGATCCGAATACTAATTTAACTTTAATTTTTATTTTTAATTTTTTATTTTTGCCATTATTTTAGTTTCCCTTAAAGTATTGGAAAAAGATCATTAAGGAAAAAACGTTATATTTTTATGGGGTAACAATCATGTTTTTTAATTAAGTTTGAAACGCGGATTATATTTTTTGGAGTTATTTAACTATAAAATAATAAAAATATTTTTTTTTACAGTTCTTTATAGTTAAAGTAATGTCAATAGCAAAATTTATATTAAGTTTTCTATGTAGATATTCAAGTGTTTTTTTTAGGTACAGGGGGCACCTAATCTGAATCACAATATATATTATATATACTAATATAGATAATATATATATATATATATATATATAAATAATTATATATATATATATTATTAATAATATATATATATATATATATATATATATATAATCCCGAGTATAGCGTTCGGGCGGGGTGACGTTGGCACTTTAGGTATAACTTCGTTCTCCCCACTTTCCCCTAAATACACTTTTGGATTTTTTTTCCTTGAAATCACAAGGCCCCTATAGTGGTCATAAGCCACAACAAAAAAATATATATAATTCTAATAATTTCCATTGTTTTATTAAAGTTTACAATAAGATCATCTTTAGATTCAAGTTTGAACGGGCTGGGATGAGACCACCATTGTGGAATGGTGAATTTAGCCATCTTTTTATCTTAAAGATTCTCTTTTACGTATAAATTCAAATTTTATATTTTACATCTACCTTTATCATCTTAAGGTTCTTTTGTAAATAAAACAATCCCATTTACATATCATAATAGCTGCCATAATGACATAAATAAAATAAGAAAAAAATGTGGTGGCAATCCACCCCATTCGTGGGACAAATTTTTACTTTTTTGAATTCAAATTTTCCATATAAATTTCATTTTTTATTTTTAATTTTTACTAATATAAGTAACTAGATTATTATATTAAATTAGGCTAATATGAAATAAAAATGTCAATAATAATAGGCACATAAAATAAGAATAACAGAAAAAAACTCACACCATCATCAATTTTTATTGGGGATGTGAATCGGGCCAAGTTAGGCCAGGTGATTTAACCCACTATCCACTGTTTGGAACAAAAATTAGTTTGCCAGTTTAAAGCACTAACTTACTCAACTGTATACACTGAAAAATATGATACAATTTTAAAATTTGTCCCATAACTTTTCATTTAAACCAAAGTTAAAAAAAACTCGCATTTTCAAATGTTGAAATTCTATTTAAGGAAATTCTTATACTAACTAATTTAATTATTATTTTTAAAATATAAAAAACTCTTCTAGATCAAAGATAATCCTATAGTAACTGCCACCATTTACCACGATGTGAGGCAATATTTCGTGGCACTTCAACTGAACACCCCACACACGCTAATAAGATTGCCGGATATCCGGTATTCCGGCTAATTCACTTATCCGAATCCGGCCGGATATTCCCGGTTTAATTCCCGCCGGATATCCGGCCTTCCGGCAATACTCACTATCGGGCCCCTCCCTAATATATATATAATATATATAATATATTATATTAATAATATTATATATATATATATATATATATATATATATATATATATAAGTATATATATATATATATATATTATTATATAATATTATATATATTATATAAGAAATGCTCCAAGGGTCTTACATGAAGTATGTTGTTACCTGTGTTAATGTATAGTTTGAAACTATTAGGTCTGGAATAAGAGTTATAGATCTAAGTTACGATGTGTGCAGATGGACAATCTTAGGGAGCCTGTTAGGCGTGAAAAAATTGATAAAACGGCTAGGAGGCCGGAAAAAAAGTGGATTTGAGTTAGGTAAAGTAGCCTGGAGGAAGGAATGTTGAGGTTGCAGAGCGAGAAGGAAGGTTTCCCATAATAGGAGTGAATGGCGGATTTTGTTGAGGGGGTATGGTTGATAGTACGAGCCCACCGGCCCACAGTCCAGAGCGGCGAAGTGCAGGGTAACTTTGTGTAAAAATATGGTAAATAGCAAAGGTGGGCATTAACGCGTTAAAGCGTTAATCCGTTAATTAACTTGTTAATTTTTTCGTTACTTTTAACGCTTTTCCGTTAATTTCGAAAAGAAGTAACGGACTATCAACGAGTAAAAATTTTTCCCTACATCCGGTAATCGTTAAATAAATTACAGTTATTAAAATATTTTCTTAATCAGATTATTTAAATTGTATTATTATTCGATTTTTGATAAACTTTATTTTCCAAAATTTCTTAAACGCCTCCTCTCAATTGGTCAAAATGTGTTTATTCTTTACACGGTTATTTATTTCCCGTTTAGAAATGTTTGACGTTTTCCTCTTTTGCTGTAATCTCATTTCTCTTATTGGTTCGCTTGAAGAAAAAAAATAGTGACTGTTGCCCGTTCAATGAGTCATTAAACTTCTTTCGTTAGTTACTTGAACTTGCCTTCTATTTGGCACTAGTGAAAAGTAATAAGAATACTCAACTCCAGTTTTATAAAAAACATACACATTGTATTAAAATTTAAGTTGGACATACCTATTATTTTTAACAAATAATATACTACTCGAGGTTGTCCGTAAAAGAAAGTCCCAGTTTCAATGCTTTTTATAACAGCGATATATACAATATCAACAGCATATCCATACATCAAAGTTGAAGGCTTCATTGAACAGAAGTTTTTTCCTACATTATGTTTCAATATGTGCGCCCCTTCGATTAGGGGATTACATTCAGCCGATAATCCAATTCCTCCCAAACATTGCTTAACAGATCCGGCGTAATGGAAGGCATGTTCAATTCTGCGTTTAAACTCTGCGTATAATTGGGCAGTCCCATAGGAAGAAATCGCATTGCGCGTTAAGTCCAAGGACCGGGGGGGCCAGATATATAGAACTCTGTCGTCTGGACCTTTATGACCAACCCAACGATCTTGGAGTAAGTCGTTCAACCACGCTCGCACTATGTGACTCCCATGTGGAGGGGCTCCATCTTGCTGCTATTATAAAGTTTACCGCTTCATCCTCTAAAAATTGTGGAAAGAAGAGCCATTGTTGTAACATATCGAGAATAGGCGACCCCTGTTACGTTTGCTTCTGGCGAAAAAAGAAAGGTCCGTAGAAACCTTGGCCGTCGGGATTATTATGGCGCAGAAAAAGTTAACCTTTTTGGAATCACGTTCGTGTTCTTACAAGTTCATGCGGATTTCAGACCCCAGATACGCACATTATGGGCATTCACCTTACCCTGAGATGAAAGGTGGACTCAATCGCTAAACACTACACGGATCTAGAAGGTCATTCGTCTCGACCTAACACTTGCCAGCAAAAGTAAACCGTAAGAGCTAGTTCGTCCGCTTAAAGCATTGTACAACTGCAACCGGTATGCACGCATGTGAAACGTTTCCTTAACACCTTCCCACACCTTCGTTTTTGGCACCTTCAGTTCGTGACTTGCTCTCGAACGGATTTCTTAGGACTGATGAAGAAACGACGGCCCTGATACGGTCCACATCCGTGACTGTACTTTGGGCAGTCCTGTACTTTTGCCTTTACAAAGACATCCTTAGTTGCAAATTGCCTATACCATCGGCGAGTTTATGGCCCACATGGAGGATCACATTGGAAACGTAAACGATACGCACGTTTGAATCGTAATTACAGCCACACTTAGCAAATTGTGAAACACAGAAAGCTTTCACGTTCAGGACTGCCAATTGTCTGTATGTGCGCACGCCACTAGAGAAGACACATCCTGGAATGCGCGCATGCGCGTTACTGTCGTCGACCTATCAGGAACTCGTTCTGGCGCAAAGTGCATAATTCCCGAAATCCTATTTGCAACTTACTCTTCAACTTTGATTGTATGATATTGAATATGGATTATGTATATAATATGCTGTTATAATAAAGCATTGAAACGGGAAAATTCTTTTACGGACACCGGTATTGAAGTATTTAATTAATAAGGATTTACGCTTTGGAAGGTATCTTTGGCAAGCGGCAAAAGCATCTGCTATAAGTCCAAGGCCTAATTAATTTGTCTGATAAGCTTAATATCATTATATAAATATTGTTAGGGATATTATTATAAAAAAGAAAACATTAACAATTGTAAGATGATAATCCTACCATTATTGTGGAAGACGGTTAACGTTACGATTAACGTTAACTTTCCGCCTACATTCTTTACCGATAAACGCTTTAATGATTAACGTCGTTAACTATTTTTTGTTAACGATTTAAAAATTAACGACGTTAACTTTCGCCATTTAACGGTGCCCCACCATTTGTTAAATAGACATGCGATAGTATATTATATTTTTGTGCACAACACTGCCATAAACTCGCCACAATGTAAGTGAACGGAAGCACTTGAGAATTTGCAAGAAAAACTTCTTGATTGCAACAGTTGCAGCAAAAACACGTCGTTAAAGCGAGCGCAGCATCTGACAAAGTAACCGGCGTGCATTAAGCCTTGTCGAACGTAAGTTTCAAAATACCTTGCACGGTATTGCAAATAACAGGCCGCGTACGGTAACTGAACCCCCCTGAAGAGGTGAGGCCGTGAAAGTGTTAATCAAGGTAGCGCCTTGACCAGAACTTTACGGCCTCCATCCTCGGATCGTGCTACATCCTCTATGGAAGCTAGACACAGAGTGGAGAGCATTGCTGCAAAGCTAGGGGGTATAGTTACCGACTCGGGGGAAGCAAGACGGGCAGATCGGAAGATCCGTGCTAAACCGTGTGCAACGACAAGCTGTCAAAGCTGAAGCTGGGTTACTCGTGGGAATCTGTGGTTGAGTCAGAGTTGAAGTTGAAGGCGGTGGCGAAGGGGAGAATATAGATGGTGGTGGCGGTGGCGAATTAGAAGGAAGAAATGGCGGAGGATTATTAGGAGACATCAAAGAAGGGCGAGGAGAATGGAAGAGAAACCGGAACAGTCCTAGGAAAGAAGTCAGAAACCTGAGTGGCAGGAGGGTTTGCCTCGAAATAAAGTGGGCTTTAGACGGTCGATTGACACGATTTCTGAGCGTGAAGGATGTTGGATAGTGTAACAACTTTTCCTTCTCAGTACAATCCTGGAAACGGTCCGGTCGTTTTAGTTGGAGAGCGGTGCGGTGGGGTAGTCATGTCTCAACAAAAAAACCGTGAAGTTACATTGTAGGAGAGATCCTAGGGATGAAAGAAGATCACCTGTGATGTCGTGTATAGGAGTAGGTCTCCACGATTCAGCTCAAGTCTTAAGCGAGTAAGATTGGAAAGAGGATCAGCAAGCTGAGAACAACAACTCACCCATAGACAAGTTCGCAGCCGAGCACTGAGGTTTTCCTTGAATAGGCAGTGAGTTATCCACACACGGAACGAAAGGAAGCTCAGTCAACGCTTCGAAGAGGTGAGCGGCAATGGGACGCCTAAGCTGACGGTGAAGCTCGCAAAACCCCATTTGCCTGCGGATGAGTAATCGTGGTACGAATCTTCTCCGCAGCAATGGAAACTCAATCAAATCTCTCCAAAGAGAGGATCGAATTGCCGCACTCTTCATCTGAGGTATTCGGTGAGTGGAACACCGAACGCGAAAACTCATAACTCATCAGGTGCCTTGGCTTTGCGAGGTTCTGTTGTTGCAAACTCTGAAACGTTTTTGAATTGGAAAAAAATTGAGAATAAAGAATCAGAGAACAGCAAATTTGAGTACCTGGAAACGCCGAGGCGCGCCCGTCTGATCAGCTGACAATTGTAAACAATAGCTGCTAGTACTTATACCTGTATATTTTGACGAAATGATGCGATATATTAGTATCCTTAATATAAAAAAGTTAACTAAAATATTTTAAAATTTTGGACATTGATACCGAACTTAAAAAAAAGTTTGTTTGTAAACAAGAGTATTTCCTCCCGACGTCCCACGTTTTGATTAATTCCGATAATCCGGGGAGGATTTACAACGGCGCCTCTGAGCTGTTGAGACGTAGAAGTGCGTAAACGGGCTCTGGGAAACTATACATGTGCGCCTGTGTGCCCGCCTGGTCTGCAGTCGGGGCTTCTGGAAACGCAGCCAAGTGTTTCTCAAGAAATTGCGGGTTAACTTCTTCTCAAAAATATCGATATACTGAATTTGACATATCGATATTCTATAGTTCGAATTACAGTAAATTATCCGTCAGGCTTTACCTTACATAAGGCGTTTTCGATTTTGCACTTTTTGCTAACGAAATTAGAGGAAAAGCCTAAAAGCTCGTTCGTGTTAGTCAAATGTTAGCACAAATTTGTAATAATGCTAACGAAACGTTAGTCTAATTTCTAAAATTCTGGTTAGTTGCTCTTTCCGTGCGCAAAAAAGTAAACAATAAGATTGCGCTGCGTGGAGTTCGATGATTTGATGAATGTTTATTCATAAAATTAGCCTTTAAATCTAATTTCCTTCCAAATAAGAAATAATTCGTACACTTCTGACTTGAATGAGAGTTGTAATAAATGCACATTTGTTTTTTTTTTCATTTGATCTTATTCAAAACCACGCGTGCTCCATTCAGAACAGCTGATACAAAATTAATTGTAAACAACGTCGAGTTTAGCCCCGGAAATTCGGCAAAATCTGGATAGCATTCTTACGAGCGTTAGCGCACAAATGCAAAATGGAAAACGCCTTAAGATTGCGGCGTAGTCAGTAGTAGTTCGTTTGATTTATGAATGTTCTGTCACTTTTCAATTCCATGAAATTGCCTTTACGAACTAATTCTCCAATCGATAAACTCCATCAACAATAGTTACTCAATGATTGTCCATAAAAAATTCATTGTTGTTAAATTGGCGCTTCTTCTATATTGTGGTGTATTGTATTTTCGCGATAAGACCACGTTCTGCCATGAGGTGAGACTAGCTTCTGGACGTTTTCTATGAACAATTTGTGTTTTGTTAAACAATGTGGTCGGTCGAGTGTATTGTGCTCCGAAATTTGACGTTCTGTATAAAGCTGGATTTAGAGGTCGTTTTCCATTTTTGCATTTGGTGCTTAACGCTGTCGATACGAATGCTTATTGTTACTCCATGTTTTTGATGCGTAGCGTGAGATTTTGCGGGCATAAGTCGACTGGATGGTGTTACAAAAAATTTGATGTAGGCTGTTCTAATGGAGCACGGTGGTTCGTGTATGGAATAACTACTAGCAAATATAATACTATAAATGTTAACAATGGTTATGGGAGTCGTTTACAATAATTGATCACTTATGTTGGGTGTGAGGGGATAGTTGGGGTTTGGGATGGATTGGTTGTAAGGATTAGAGTTAAATTTAGGAGTTAGCTAATTTCATGAATGAAGATTAGTTATCAATCACGAACTACTACGCCGCAATCTATTTGTTTACATTTTTTCGTTAGCGTTTTCCTAAAATTTTTCCCTAAATTCGGTAAGCACGGGGAAAGAGCAACCTAACAGAATTTTAGGAATTACTAACGTTTCGTTAGCATTTTTACCTAAATTTGTGCTAAAAATTGACATAAACGAACGACCTTTTTAGCATTTTCCTAAATTTCGTTAGCAAGAGTGCAAAATCAAACGCCCTTATGCATTTCTTATCCAGCGTTAGCAACAAATGCAGAAAACGAACGGCTTAACCCTTTTAAGTCCTATAGCGGTCACATGGTGACTCGCTTTTTTGTTGATTGGATATTATTGGACCAACAATTATTCGATTTTTGCGATTTTTTTTTTTATAAATCTATTAAAAGTACCAATTTATATCAATATGAATCAGTCTCATACTGCCCAAATTGAGTCAGTATCTTTCATGCCATGGC
>JABUQX010017095.1:0-12500 GCA_015478945.1 Trachelipus rathkii | reverse complement strand
TATATATATAAATATATATTATAATATAATATCTTTATATTTTTCATATTTCATAATGTACAAATTATTTTTATATAACAGAATTTGACAAACTATACAGTTATCTATTTATTTAATTACCTAATTTGGTACATGTGATTAGTAATTTACAGTATATAAGCCAAATTATTGCTAGAGTGCCAAAATTTAAAAATATAACTCTAAGGCTCCTGAAACGGTCACCGGTGAGCCGTTTCTTATTTTGGCACTAAAAAATGTAATTTTTTTTTTCAAAAACAGTCTAATGTTTTTGTTGTTCTCTATCTAGAGAAATAAAAGTGGACAACATAGACTTTTCGTATAAATTTGTTTCATATTCATGGACTTAAAAGGGTATTAAAAAAACTATCGCCAGAGAATTATCGATATATTGAGCAAAAAAATATCGATGATGTTGACATATTCGATAATTTTTTGATCTGCTGCGTTGCCCGCATAGTTTTTTGATAGAGTTGTTTTTTTCATCCCAGAATCGATGTGATGATGCCCGATTTTATTATTTTTTGATCTCTTATTAGCGTTTATGCTTTTTAAGTGATTTTTATTGAAATGACTATTTAAAATGTACGAAATCTGTTAGAGATAGATACTTCAAATATTTTTTGATACCATTTGTATAATAAATGTGTAAGTTGTTTTAATACAGTTGTTATTTGGTTTGAATACAGTGGATCTCCTATTACTACCGTAAATTGTCCCATTCTTAGTTTTAAATTATAAAAGCTAAAAAACTTTCTTGCCTTATTATTATCTTAGTAAATTATTTGAGAAAGGGACCTCTTAAACAGATTTTATAAACAATCACAGCATAGACACTCAAATAATAAAGTGATAAAAGAAAAAATGATCTCTTTCCATGAAAAAAGTTACAGGCTTCTTCAAAGTTTAAAAAATGATTTCCATAACTTTTCTGTATAAAAAAACCGACCCCAGAATTCTTTATGTGGTACTTTACATACATAGGCCACAAGGGTAAGAACTTGTAAAAGAATAGTAGCATAACCATGGTGGCAGAACTCATCTAGGTTTACAGCAAGACAATCCATCTAGGTTAAGTCTAGGTTTATGACTATCTGTCGATGTCATCCAAGCTCAGGTCTTAGTTTTAAGACCCTACTAGTGTGAAGTTATGATGTTTTGGTAGTATAAGGATAGGGAGTAATATGTGTTCCTTACAAATCTTCATTACCTTCGAACTAGAATGGTCCTGAAACCTCTCAAGGCCCCATTCAGTTTTTTTTTTTATTAAGCTTATGGGAAATTTTAAACTTTGAGAGGTTGTAACTTTTTTTGTAAAGAGACAAATTCATGTTTATTTTTTTTTTCAATGAACTAATTTTTTTTTAAGAGTCCTATACTAATGCATTTTTATCAAAAAATCTGGTTAGAGGCCCTTTCTTAAAGATTACCGCCAGTCTTGCCACTAAATATTTTAGACATTTTTCTTATTGTTTTTGTATTCATATTAAAATTTTTCTCTAACCATATAACTTCTCATCACGACAACAGCTGATTGAGTTTGTTTTCTGGAAAAAAGTGCAAAATTTCCTACAGCTCTTTACACGCTAAACAAATTTTATAAAACAAGTGCCTTAAGCATGTTCTATTCCATCCCTACCCCTCTTTAATTCGCTATATAGGAACGTAGGCCTGGAACATTGTGAGCCCAATCATAGGGTTATTAAACGAAATATAATTTTGGAATGAGCAGATATAAAATAAGGTTAGTATAAAGAAACAGTTCACATGAAGGGGAAGTAAATGCGCTAAGAGACTGAAACATCGGACATATAGAATTGTTTAGTACATGTAAATGTTGAGAATATTGCACATTAGATATAAAACTGTATTTCATAACTAGTTTATTTACAAAAAACATTATATTTAGGTTTAAATATTATTCTAGAACGTCCTGCAGCAGTAGAAGTAGGAAAAGGAATCAAGAGATAAGATTTGTATACGTCGTGGTCGGAAAAAGAATAATAGTGACGATACTATAAGGGATAGTATCTATGATAGTCCAGGTGAATGATAGAAATTCATAAAAGTTTTCAGGAGAGAAGGAAGTAATAGTATCCAAATGAGTAGATTGTAAACTTTCGAGGATAAAAGGTCTCAGATTTGAAAATGAGTGTAAGGTAAAAGAAGTGGTCTTTTGATTAGCTAAGAGATAAGCATATAATATATTATTCCGAAGTTCTAATAAATTTTGAATATAAATATTCAGAATAGAGAAATAAGAATCTAAGAGATTAATAGCATTGAAGAATGAGAAGGCTAAATGCAGATTTTGAGTTTGATTCCGTAGGTCGTCTATTGAATGAGCCAATTGTGAAAGAGAATTTGTGTTAGATTTTAATTGGTCTCGGAAGCGTAGAAACAGAGAGCTAACCTTGCCGGATTGCTCAGACAAAACTGCTATTTGTTTTTGCATAGACTGGACATCTTCGTCCATGACAGTACCAAATAGAGAACGTAAGAATTTTCCTCCAACATCAAGTAATCCACGTCGTTTACAAGAACGAATCATTGGAGGTTTAGAAGAATAAGAATTTATCCAAGGATCATTCAACAAGAAGGTAAACTGTTAAAGAGTGTGTGAGGCATATTTGTCTAAAATGTCCATTTGGCATATGTAAATGTGATTGTTCTGATTTTACAAAGATCCATTGAAAGATTTAGGAGAAAGATGTGACATGTTGTGTCGTCTAAAGCGTTCATGATTATTATATCTTTGTTTAGTAATGGTATCAGGTGATTATTGATCGCGAGAGAGAACAGGTTGCCAAGCATGTTCATTATAGAGTTCATGAGATTAATCAATGTCATAAATTTTAGTCCTGAAGAATGGTAGAAAAGATACATATATATTAGTTACATCGGTCTTAGAATTTAGAAGCTGTTTATAAATTTCTTCAGAATTTCGTAAGTCAACACGAAGATCTAAATAACCAGAAATGAATTTTACATTACTCTCAAAGTCCATTATAAGACCATGGTTAATTATTATGGCTTTATCTATTTCAGGATAACAATGAGTTAGATACAACAAGCAAGCAAAGCACATGAAAAGCATGATTAAATGAAAATGAAAAAGAAATGATAACATCTGAAAAAGAAGATAGAGTTTATTAAAACGAATTTAAGTACAAAAAAAAGCAAATATAAGATATAAAGCAACCTATATCAACTAGTTAAACAATATCCTTATGACTATAACTTTAGTAACATATTTTCTATTTCCTATTATTTTCCATTTTTTTTTCATTTTCTTTGATTTTATATAAAATAAGGTAGAAGATACCTAAAACATATTCAAGAAGTATATAAAACATTTAATAAAAGAATACGAAACAAGATGTATAAAACATATAAAAGTACACACATATATATAAAAAGGGAAATAAAATAGCGGAAGAACAGACGATTTTATCAAGTTTATAGTTTATTTTATTTACATTTGTTCAAACACATATCAAGATCAAACGAATATGTAAAATATCCCTTTCAAACAAGCATGTGGGCGAACACGTAATTTTATATGTGTTCCTAAGGATGATAAGTCATGTAATGTAATTTAATTATGTTATTCTGATTTTTATTCTTTGGTATGGCTCCAGTGCTGGAAAGATCTCTACCAGGAGAGGTATGATTAACAGTATTTGAAGCCGTAGTAATTTTGGGAACTATGTTAGAAGTAGATGTATTTGCAGTGGATGTAGATACATCAGTTATAGGTGTATAAATGAGATATTATTATATTCATGCTACCATAAAATGAAAACACTTCATACATTACAGAATTACCTAACGCTCACTACTATGTGTTAATACTCACTATACTAACGATCCCGCCGATGAGACTGACTTGAAGATGAGATGACGGAGATGTGTTGGCTGTACATAGCTAAAGCGATTTACTAATGAGGAGAGGATACCAAGAGCACATCGTATAGTCTATACATACATATTCACTTTAGTAAGACATTAACATAATATGATAAGAAATTACATTTGAAGAGACGGCGCGTGCAGAGAGCATGATGAGAGATAGCTTGAATTACTTGGAGAGTGAATGGACCCGCAAAGCTGAATAACCTTTCTACAGGCCCGATGGAGGTAGTGGAGTAGTGTATGCAAAAAAGCCTTGTTGTAGATTAATTATGACATGCAAACGAAATAGGCCCCATTAATGTATCTTACTGACATCGAAGCAAGATTCGTGACGATTAATGCGAAAACTCACTTATATCAACGTCGATACTACGATACTCAACAGCACTATATCTAATGAAACGCCGGCTATATTAAGACATTTATATCTAGAACTTAGCTTGGTCATACTACAAAAGATATTCATCGCGTAGTATCGATCACATCTCTACCAGTGCAGCGTCCAGGCATGATAACTAGCTACAATAGCGCACTTGACTGCGATTGCAACGTGTTATGGACTAAACGCCGCGATCTGAGCATATTGGTGCGATAAAATCTAGCTGCTCTCAGAGAAGCCCGCCATTTCTGCCGATCTAAGAGAGAGCCCGAGCCAAACTCTAGCCTACATCTCATATCATTTTCTATGATTTACGCTGCGATGTGCTAGAGTGTCTGAGCGAGAATATAAGAGTGTTCATGGCGCAGAACCACTCTAAGGTTGTACCTAGTGAATGTAAACGAAATAGATAGATGACACACCACTCGTAGGACATCATAACGCAGAAAAATCGGAGCGTTGAGTCAGTTGGCGCGGATAGCATATGGGCAACAAGAAGCCGAAAATAAATATCAGCAGAGACATATCGATGTATTGTATGCGCTACATACTGCGAGAGACGAAACTAATCCCTGTACGAGGAGTATGAGCATGACACGTCTCATCATACACTGTAGATGACGAGAAAAATATCCCCGTATACAATAGCGAGAGCACGTAGACACTGGATTCTAAATCGCAACCCTATCGCTCAGTATTGTGACTATAGCAAGCCCACAAAATTATGACAGACATGCCTACTCAGCTAGACACGTATACGCGGCCGATAAATCTATGCTAACACATAGCGCGTGATAAATGACGTGTACAAATATTTGCCTACGTACGAACTTCGTTATCTTAGATTTGAGAGATCCGCGTCGAATATTTCCAGCATGTAAATATGGATACACATCTGCAGAGTTGAGCGCTTGTCGAGAGTATTACAAGACAACATGACATTAGAGAGACACTTTACAGTTGAAGAGATTAGAGACTCAAACTAAGATACGCTACTTAAACGACTATGAGAGAGACGAGGCCAAAACGCTACCTTAAATACCACTCATGAATAGTAATATCATCTTCTTTCACCAGCTGACTAGAATCAGATACACTAACGTGCTTAACCCGAGATTATAGTATCACCTCATCTGAGAGACGTGAATATAGGATCGACTCAAGCACCTTTACTTGTATCGATGATAAGATCACTTTGCATATTTATCTTAGACAAACTAGAGCACGAGAGAGCAAGGGATTAAGTTTACCAAAGGGTAAATATGATGATGATTGAGACCTAACAATGTAGAGTAAGTTTACAGCTGTTCATATGAATGCTAAGATACATAAGTCCAATCAGTAAGGAAGAAATAGCAACGAATTAGGAAATCAATGTTGATGGTTGTGATTGAATTCGCTATAAACAAATCAAAGTGTCATATCAAGCTAGTGTTAGGATTTATATATTACGTTACAATCGGTACACAGTATACGCCAACCCCTATATAATTACTTACGGTCTTCTAAATAGATAGTTTTGATTTATATCACACAAAAGCTCGGTGACAGCAAAAATTTGTTGTTTAATTGGAGAAGTCCTGTTGTATGAACTTTTTTTTATAATTTGTATTATATTTTATAGGAAAAACTTTTTTATAATAATTATATTTTTGTATAGCTTTATGAAACATGGAAAAATCTGGAGTATATAGCGCAAAACAACCCATCGCCGTCGTATCTGAAGTGAATTGATCAGATGTAAGGAGGCAGTGGACAAATAAATCACTTAACCTATTCCGTAGCTCCCTGCAAGTCACGTAATCTACATCGTCGTATGAACATACAACTCACACCACACATGCACAATACCACACACAAGCACTCACGCACCATTACAGGCAATGGCATTTTTAAAAGCGAATAATATTAATCATTTTTTCTTTTTTTGAACTATTCAGAATCGATAATTTTCTTCAACCTTCTAATTTTTATTTTATTTTTTTGTTAGGCTTGAGGTATCGCGCTTAGAACGAAAACAGTACTTAAACGATTAAAACGTCTACAGTAATCCTTATTTTAACAGAGACAATCACCTAACTCTGCATCACGGCCAAGAAGCCTCTACAGTCTCTGTCAAGGCTACATAGGTAGGGTAGTTATAGACAACACACAAAACAAACGTATCCAACTAACGAAATGCCTAATCGCAGACACTCGAAAGCCACTAGACCCGGCTTTTAAGAGAATAGAGGGGAGTATAAGTAAAGATTCTAGATAAGAGCGAAGTACTAAAAGGGACCTTATCACATAGACGAAGTCATGGATATATATATTCCTCGCCACAGAAAACAGAAGGTATGCAGAAAAGAAGGAGGCAGCACATAAGTATACTAGAGTCCTGAGAGTTGCTAATACATTTACAAACAGCCAACCACATGATCATCGCAATAAAGGTGCGATACCAAAGACACCCTCGATATTCTTCGCACCAGAGTCCGGTAAGGCTACATATATCGCAGAGAGGACTTCTTAAAGGCAGAAAATGTGACACGCTCGCAGAGTAGAGAAGAAGGCTCCCAGGCGATCCAGTCACCGCTGCTATGTGACCGTACGTACCTATCGATTCATAGAGCAGAGTAGATGAAAAACACGCTAACGAGCGTAGACGACCTCAGACAAAAGAGTAGAGAGGAGTCAAGTCGAAACTACGAGAAAAATGAAACGAAACGAGTTGATGCAGCTCTTTTGCCTTTGGACTGACCCTATCCCAGAAGCCGGTGACTACCTGAGCCCCCCCAGATATGAGAGCAGTACTCCATACAAGGGCGATGAGGCCCTTGTATACTGGAGTAACTGTGGAGAGGGAAAAAAGTCTCGCAAGTCTAAACGAACCTCAGTTTCTTCTTTTGAGTGCCGCCTTAGCAACCGTGTATTGAGGTTCCAAGACATTTTTTGTTTATGTTTAAGGCCAAGATTTTTATATTGTCAACAGGAAGACGAGAGAACCGGTCGAAAGAAGATAGGAAAAGTTAGAGAAGTTGTCTTAAGAGAAGGGAGATTTTGAGAGAAGTTGAGTTTAAAGAATTAGAAAATTTCACAAGGTTGAGACGGACCGCCACCCGGAAATTCTATCCAATCAGCGAGAATAGGAATCGGAAAGATAAGACGAGAAGGCAATTCTAGAGTAAAAGAGGGAGCAGATTGAAATGAGTTGAAGAATGAAGGGTCGAGTCACGGCATATGAGTGAATAGAGTTAGATGAAGCAGGTGAGAAGATCATTAATGAAGTAGGAATAAAGTGGAGACAAGACAGAACCCTGAGGAACACACTTTTGACAAAAAAGAAGACGACGTCGCCCCATCATACAACAGCCCGATATATGGAACGTTCTAAGAGAAAACTAGACAGAAGTTAGCAAAGAGAGAAGGAGAAAGCCCAAAGGAGGGGAGCTTGATGAGCAGTGACGTGCCGTGCCCGGTCAAATGCTTTGGAATGTCAACGCCACCAGCGCAAGCCTCCCCTAGTTTCCTAAGCCGAAAAGCGCATAAATCCGGTTAAACTAGGAAAGTTATATCCCAGTAGAGCCTCGAACGCCGAAAAAGCCGTACTGGCGATCGGAAAGAAAAGAATGAGATTCCAAATGTGAGAGAAGTGAGAGTTGAGAAGGGTTTCAAGATCTTAGATATGAAATACATGGTGAGAGCTATACCGGGCGATAGTTGAGAAGGATCAGAGCGGCTTTCTTTTTTCGAAATAGGTTTGGACAGGTGCGTGCTTCCAACACTGAGGGAAAGTGTTAGTATTGAGACATAGAGAATATAGTTGAGACGAGGGGAGGGGCAGCCTCGGAAGCACCTCCCGTCAAAAGTCGGAGGAAGCCATACCGGCCCCCCGCTCCTAACGTCTGAGATCTCAGAGCCCATTATATATTATATAATATATATATATATATATATATATTATAGTATATATATATATTATATATAAATATATAATATATATAATATATATATATAAATAATATATAAAATAATATATATATATATATATATAATAAATATATATATATATATACTATAATAATATATATATGAAAATATATAGTATAATATATTATATATATATAGTAATATATATATAATTATATATATATATATATATATATATATATAATATATATATATATTATATATATATAATATATATATAAATTATATATATAATATATATATATCATAAATATATAATATATAATATATATATATATATATATATAATATATATTAAATAATATATATATATATATATACTAATAAATAAAACATATAATATATATTATATATTATAATATATATAATATATAATAATATATTATAAATATAATATATAAGTATAAGTATATATTTAATATAGTATATATATATATATATAGAATATAATATAATATATAATATAGTATAATATTATTATATATATTACATCTTATGAACCGCTCCCAGAAAGGGTCCAAAGATCTTTCAGCTTGGCCAGCACCTTGCTAAACTCTCCTCCATTTTCAAAAACTCATCTTCCCTCAGCTCCTTCATGATCGAGCAATCCATGTTGTGCAAGAGCTCCTCCACCGAGCTTTCACAAATCTCTTCCTAGTCTTCTCTTGGTCTCGTTTCCTCCGGTCTTCACTTTCATCTCTTTTTCGCCCCTCTCCTCTCATGCATCCTCTCAGGTGTCCCCCCAACCGTCAATCTAGCTGCATCATCTTCCTTCATATAGCGCTTCACTCCAACCTCGCTCCCTTATTCTTTCTTTTCTCTGTCTGTCTCTTCTATCTTTTCCATTATCGCTCTCAACACGTACATCTCCGCCGACTGTTATTCTACTATCCTCTTCTTGTTGTCGACTCCATTCTCCTGCTCCATTATAGTAACATCGGTGTTAACACACCCTTCAAAGATCACCCTTCACCTCCACACTTCATTTGTCTATCTTTCAGTAGGGGGATACACTGCTCTTCACTGCCCCGGCCATCTGAGCAATCCTTATATACTCTGTGACCTCTTGTAAACATCGTCCTACCGTCTCTTCCAAATACTCTACCCAAATATGTACATTTCTCCACCATATTTATCTCAGTCCCCCTCCACCTCTATTCTCAATCTCTCCATCCTTATCCTCTACTGACTACCAATGACTCCATCTTTTCTGCGTTATAAGTCAAGCCTGCCTCTCTCAGCCTGTTGGCAAAACATATAACTACCTCTCTCATCACCTTCTCACCTCTTCGCTCCAGCAAGCCAAGTCATCCCATATGCCAAAATATTCCCGTCCAAAAATCTCCGATTCTTCTCTAACTTTCTTTATCACTACATCCAGATATGAAACAAACAAAATTGGTGACAACACGCTTACTTGTTTAAACCCCTGTTCTCACCTCAGAACCATTCCTTAATTATATATTGATTATTGTAAAAAAACATTTGCTATTCCTGTTCAAACTCTCCAGAGCTCCTCTCAACTTTTCTACCCACTGCATAATCTCTCGCCAGCACTCTCCAAAATCTCCTCTAGGCACTGAATCGCAAAGCTTCTTCAGATCTATGAAAGCTATATATGCTCGTTTGTTGAAATCCCAAATACTTTTCCAACGTAATTCTCTGAGAGCGAAAAGAGATCCGTGTGCTTTGTTCTTTCCTATATCTGGTGCTGATCTCTCCCGAGTCTGGGCTCTACTACTAGTCTCAACCTTTTTCTCTAAAATTCTCTCATATGCTTTGCCAGATGGTTCAGCAAGGAAATTCCTCTGTAGTTTTTACAGACTCCTGTATCTCCTTTTCGCTTATATATTGGCACTGTGAATTGGACTCCCAATCCTCTGTTACTGTCACTCTCCGTTCCAACACATATTAAACAGGTTCAAAATTTCTTCTTTCATTTTTCTCTCCTCCCTCTTTTATCAATTCTATTGGTATCCCATCTTCACCGGTTGCTTTTACCGTTCTTTCATCTCTGCAGAGCCACCCCTAATTCTATCACAGTTATCTCCTCCCCTCCTCATTTCCTCTCCCTCCACCATCTTTTTCCCTCCCATTCTCTCTCTCTCTCATTCACTTTTAGCAGTTCACTGAAGTACTTCCGTCATCCCCTTCGTTTGTGTCTCATTGATTTCACCAAAACCTCTCCTTGCTTAACCTTGATGTTGCACACTTTCCTCTTTGACCTTTAATGTTTTGCCAAGTCTCAAAAATCTTCCTTCCTTTATGCCCTCGCCACTTCCATCATTTTCTTCCGCCTCTCGTCTTTGCAGCCTCTTCTTCCCGACTCTCTCGTGCATCATTTTCTGCCTCCCACATACTGAGCCCTTGTTTGTACGGTTCTATTTTTTCATCTCACCTTCTCATCAATATCGGTTTTTGCTCTTATGTGCCTCCTTCACTCTTCAGTCCACCGAACTTTGTGTGTTTTTTCTTCGTCCTCCTAACATCTTGTTGCGCTAGAGTCTCCTCTGGCTACCCCTTCCTTATCGTTCTTGTAATCTCCATCTTTCCTACTCTTCTAATTGTTGCTTAAGTCTTCATTTATTTTCTTAAATATTCCCTTGATTTGTCCACATTCCTGTCAGTGATTCCACGTTTAATCACATTCTCTTTCTTATTCTGCAGGACTTTTCTGCTTCACCACCAGGTCCGTGCATTCAACAATCTATGATCCGATCTCATTGTTACTTCCAGATATTACTTAACACCTTATATCCTATCTATCAGACTCTATCATAATAGTGCATAGCATAGAACTCTGATCATAATTTCTCCTGTTGATATATTCATCTATATCCTTGCGTAATCGTTAATGTGAGTCCCTTCGTTGTAACGAAATACATCTCAAATTCCTGATCTTCTAATTCCCTTCCTCAGACGGAATCTTATGAGTATCTCTCCTTGCGAATTATTCCTTACCTTCCCTCCATAGTCCTATCATTGTCTCCTACGCCGTCTCTTCTCTTCTTCCCACTTCGTGCCATTTGGAAATCTCGAATCAGCAACGAGTAACATTGCGCTCTTCTCTTCTTTCTGTCTCTAACATTCTTCCTCATTTCCATGAACTGTCTTTTTCCCTCTTCCGGGTGTCCCTTGTTGCGGCGAATATATACCTTGAATAAAAACAGTTATACCTTCTTTTCCTGATTTTAAAAGTGTCACTTCTTATAGCTTTCTTTAAGACTTCCTATTACGTCTGTTGTACGAGGACATCTCGTGTTCTATTATGAGCTCTAACTCAATTTTTTGATTCCCTCCGCTAAAATTTCCCCTTATATATCAATATATCTCCTCCTCCATATCTCTCCTCTCTCTCTTCTTCATTCTCATCTCTCCATTCCATCATCCGGTCCGATCTCCTCCCCCTCATCATCTCCAGGATCTCCTCCTCCCTTCCACCATACGTCGCAATATTAAGCGTGCGCAATCTATCTTAAAACAATGTTAATGTCCTGGTCCAAAGTCCGCCGGGGGTTTTTACCTAAAAGGTCGTCGCTACTTCGAAGCTGATCCTTGAGTATTATATATACTATAAATATATAATATTATATAAGTATATATATATATAGTATTATATATACTATATATAAGTATATATATATATAATAATAATATTATATTAATATATATATTATATATATAGGCCAAAACTAAAGAAGTTACCGCATAATATCTCTGAATAGTGGCTACAAGAGAAAATGATAACATTATGATATCACAGCGTATAACTGTATGGGAAATACTGCAAAAAAAAAATTTACGTTTTTTTTTTTTATTTTTTTTTATATCCCAAAACTTACGATAGTGAGAACAATAACATATATAATCAACGTTTAAAAATAATTCTTTGGGGCTCGAGACGAACAGTGGGAACGAGGGGGGGACGTTTCCATACCCCGAGGGGAGGGGCGGAGGAAACCCCACGACAACCAAATACCAAAGAGCGGGGTTCCGTGAACCCTCCCCGGAGGGGCGGGGAATAGGCCTAGCCCCGTCGTCCCTACAGAGGCCGAAGGACCCCCGACTCCTTGCATCTTTGTGGGTTTACCCCTGGGTATTCTTTTAGTTAAAAAAAAAAAAAAAATTTTAATTACATATTTCATGGACGCTGAATTAAATATGTTATTAGGTTTACTTGTACTTATGTAGTTTTTGGAAATATAAAAAAAAATAA
>JABUQX010017094.1:22500-26293 GCA_015478945.1 Trachelipus rathkii | reverse complement strand
GGTTACTCTCATTGCCTATCATTCTTTTTAGCATTCGATGTATACCAAATGATTCAGATTACTCCCCTTTTCAAGCTGTCACAGGAAAAACACCTTTATTACCCGTAGATCTCTTTACTTCCAACCCTTCTTCAAGACAAGATTTTGAAGTATTTATGAAGAAATTTATCGATAGAATGAAAGAACTTGATTTCAGTCAATCTCCACCTTTGCATATGTCACGCGATGTTTCTTTCATACCCGAAGCTTTAAAAACGTGCACACATGTTTACGTACATGTTGATCAAATCAAGAAGACATTATAGGAGCTCCTTACACTGAATATTTCCTTGTGATTCAACGATTCGATCGATGTTTCAAGTAACAGTACCCAACGGGAAAAACTGATATGGTCTCCATTGACAGCTTAAAACCTCCATATATGCCTCCTGTGAGAAACTCAGATGTTTCACAACAAGATGCCCCTTCGTCATCTTCCAGTATTTTGCCACAAGATTATCCTTCAACATCATCTAAAGTCCCAGCACAATCAGTTCATACAGAAGAACCTCATTTACGTAGGAATTCGAAGACGTCAAATGACATTTTCCAAACAAACTTATGTGCGATATCTTCAATATAAATTATTATGTATAACATTTTGTATTTTCAGGCATTCAAATATTTGCATGTATGCTTATATCTACGGATATAATCAGATATACTTGTATTTGAATTCAAATTTCATTTTATGTAAAACAATTTGAAATTTGTATTTTCAGTCATTCAAATATTTGTTTGTGTGCTTATGTCTACGGACATAATCAGATATGCTTATATTTGAATGTACTTTTCATTTTATGTATACCATTTTGTATTTTGTGTTTTCATGCATTCAAATATCTGTATGTGTGCTTATGTCTACGAATATAGTCAGATATGCTTATATTTGAATTTCATTTTCATTTTATGTATATATTTCTTTTCCTCATTTTTGCTCATTGAAATGTTTTATATGTTTGCGCACATTTTCGAATGCACCCAAATATGCATACTGTACATTTGAATGATTATTTTTTCTTTTATATTATGTATTTATTATAATATACTTTCACACTCCGCTCTTGGCATGGGAAGTAATGTAGGACCCTAAATTATAATTATTTGTAAAAATTAAAAAGTTGTATTACGTTCGTACTTATGTCAATATTAAGCAAGCGAAATTTTAACAAGTCCAAAGAAAATTGTATATAAAGGCTTCCCTGCTAGAGACTTGTGGCTACCCGTGAATTCCATCCATTTGCAATGTACAATTCAACCATGGCTCGTTTTTCGTCGTCTGAGTACACATCGCGAGGCATGTCGTTCACTATACCAACGTTTCAGTATCTATGTGTTTCACGATTTGGTTCTAAGCACCCAAATTTACTTCAACGTAATGTCCGAAAGGTTACTTGGTTCGTAAGTTCCTTCATTACCATACGGTATGTGCGTTAATATAAGTATGTGTGTCGTATACACCAGTAGCGATTCAATGTTTTGAACGTGGATAGCGTGTAAGGTATACACTGTAGGTAAAAGTGTCTTCAGTAATTAATGTATAATTTCGTACGTACATTTCAAATCTGGAATAAAAAATATACCATTCCATTCAAAAAAACCATAGTTCCGCTCATTTGGACTACTGCGCATGCGCAAAAATAAACTGTAACTGTTCCACCTCGTAGAGCTAATTAAAAGGACACAGGTTTTATTTAGAAAATTTTGTCACATACGCAATACTTCACGCGATACACAGCTGTTATATATTCGAGACACCTCTATATATATATATATATATATATATATATATATATATATATATATATATATATATATATATATATATATATATATATATATACTGTATATATATATATATATATGTATATATATATATATAGTATATATATATAATAATATCAACAAGCTATAATATGTATATTTAATAAGATAAGATATAGAATATATATTTATATAAGTATATATAACAATATATATATATAATATAATATATATATATAACTAATATATATATATATATACCCAGTTTATATATAATATATAATATATATATATATATATATATATATAATAATAATATAATAATAATAATAATAATAATAATAATAATATAATAATAATATATATATATATATAATATAATATATATATACAGTATATATACGGTAATAATAATAATAATAATAATAATAATAATAATAATAATAATAATAATAATAATAATAATAATAATAATAATAATAATAATAATAATAATAATAATAATAATATAATAATAATAATAATATAATAATAATAATAATAATAATAATAATAATAATAATATATAGGATTTGCTCTATATTTATACATATATTATTTTAACTCTTAATATATATATATATATATATATATATATATATATATATATATATATATATATATATATATATATATATAAATATATATAGATATTATAACTTAATAATCTACATATATATATATATATATATATATATATATATATATATATATATATATATATATATATATATATATATATATATATACAGAGGGTATCCCTGAATGAAACGGCGTCACTTCGTATATGGGTATATTGATGGAAAATAGAATCACAATAGCCTGTATATTTGTGCTTGGTAACACTTCGTTACAGAGTTATTAACGATGGAGCCAACATAAGAAGGTGGAAATACGGTATTTTACACAGTATTCCCCATTAACAACACGATTGCATATCTTTATTAAGGACATTATAATAAAACAGATTCAGGTTACAATAGTTGTTTCAAGTGCGCCCCGCAGCCCTGATGCATGCATAAAACGTAAAACGTAAAACTGACCTTTTTTTATGACTATCATTCATCTGCTGTTATGTCTGGGCACGCTTGCCTTATTCTTTCCTGCAGCTCCCGAAGGTCATTGACTGGGGTAGCTTATACGACATCTCTGATTGAGCTCCAAGCTAAGAAATCCAACTGTGTGAGGTCTGGCGAAGGTGAAGACCAGGCAATAGTACCTCCCAGACCTATTCATCGTAAAGGGCAGTTAGTATTAGGCCAGGTGCGTGTATCTCTTGTAAACTGAGCTGGCCAACCATTCAACTGAAACCACATGTCACGTAGTTCTAACACTGGTACATCCTTAAGGAGAACTCCAACCCATTCCGGAGGAATTGAAGGTAGTTCTGTCCGTTCAGGCTATCAGGTATAAAATAGGAGCCGAGGAGATTGTGACCCAGTAATCCCAGCCACACATTAAATTTAAATTCGTGATGGTAGTGGTGCTCTCTGATTGCATAAAGATTCTCCTGCGCCCACTCGTAACTGTTCCTCTGTAATTTACTACTGAAGATGGCTTCGTTCGTCCACAACATCGACTCTGGAAAACATCTGTTTTTGTTACACTATCTGATGAATCATTCGCAGAATTCGGGTCGAGGTTCCATGTTTGTGGGCAGTAAATGCTTTGCACGTTGCAAATGATATGCATGGCATCCGTTCACTACCAGTGTTCGCCAGATTACTGAACGATGAGCAGCAAGTTTTGCCACCACTCCATGTACACTCGATGACGGGTTTGGGCTAAAATACTAGAGAATGTTATGGGCGTGACCTATATGGCAACCTTCTCGTTGGATATCGCACCTCATATGCACGCCACGCTTCACTTGCTCTCCCGTCACACATTCCGTACACATACACAATATTGGCATACTCTCTGTTAGAATACGTGTGGGGAATCGAAAAAA
>JABUQX010017094.1:7500-20000 GCA_015478945.1 Trachelipus rathkii | reverse complement strand
TGTGTAATTATCATACAGACCAATGAGTATACTCTAACGTAACAAAGTTTTCATATTAATAAAGTCAACATAACATTACCAGAACTAAGAATATAATGTACAAAGGCAAACCAGGCACATCTTAAGCAAGAATAAACTGCTAACATTAACAAAGAATTAAAAATCGAAGTGTTCGTAATTGGCTGAAATTTGGTGAGAGGATTCAGAGTTGAATTTCTAGAAATACTTGGTATGTGAATCTGTGGAGTTGGCTCCGGCACCGGTGCTGGAGCCACTGCGGTGCCGAGTTAATAAACAGTCGTATAACAACAATGTTGGTGTCCTTATAAGGGTTATCGAGGTCGTAGAGCTCGAATATGAGGGTTATAAGTCCGTATAGGGTGTCTAGGACCCCCATTGAGGGGGGTCCTGACTGAAAAAAAGAGCACAGAGTGCAAAACAAAGGACGAAGGAGGAAGAAAGAAGGATGAAAGATGAATAAGGAGGGAAAGAATGAAGAAGGAATCTGACTCAGAGGAGTAGGAGTTGACAGATGCACCGGTGCTGGCTCCGGTGCGGTGCCGAGTTATTAAATATTTGTGTAATGATACAATATTGGTGTCTTTATATATGTTATTAGGTCTGTAGATTTCGAAAATAATGGTTTCAGAACCATCAAGAAATAAAAAAAAAAATTAAATAAATAAATAAATAAATAAAATTTCTTACACTTTTTATGTTTATAACTTACAAATTTACGTTTTTACATACCCTAAAGCAGTAAATCACTAAATCAAACCACTATCCAACCTCCCTCCTGACCATCTGTGATCTATTGATCTATTGATTCAAGTCACATTTCGAGTGTCATTTTGGATAAACATAACATAAAATCAAGTTCTTTATACAAAGATCAAACAATATATGCTGACGTAACAAAGTTTTCACAGTAATAAAGCTTACTTAGCATCATCTGAACTATGAATATAACCCACAACGAGAAACTTAGCCCATCTTAAACAGGAATAAATGGTTAACGTTAACAAAGTTTCACACTTAACACCAGTAAAGTAACTAACATAACATCCAAAAACGTAACTTATTCACACTTTGTCAAGCATGTCTCTAACATAGCAATGTTAATTTTACATTAACATGGTAATATTTAACAAAAATTTACCATAACCGTGTGTAATTATCATACAGACCAATGAGTATACTCTAACGTAACAAAGTTTTCACATTAATAAAGCTAACATAACATCAACTGAACTAAGAAAATAATGCCCAAAGACAAACATAACACATCTTAAGCAGGAATAAACTGTTAACATTAACAAAGTTCCACACTTAACACCAGTAAAGTAACTAACATAGCATGCAAATACGTAACCTATTCTTACTTTATCAACCATATCTCCAACATAACGATGTTAATTTACACTAACATGGTAATATTTAACTAAAATTTATCACAACATTGGTTAATTATCATACAGAGCAGCGAAAGTATGCTAACGTAACAAAGTTTCCACATCAATAAAGCTAACATATCGTTACATGAACTAAGAAATTGCTCTAGGCGTTGGTAATTTGTACCCTGTTAAACTGTTAACATTAACAAAGTTCCACACTTAACACCAGTAAAGCAACTAACATGGTATGCAAAACGTAACCTAATCTTACTTTTTCAAGCATAACTCTAACATATTAACGTTAATCTTACACTGACACAGTAACATTTAACTAAAACTTCTCACAACATTGGTTAATTATACTGATCAACGAATATACTCTAACATAATAAAGTTTCCACATCAATAAAACTAACATAGCGTAACATGAACTAAGAAAATAATGTACAAAGACAAACCTAACACAACTTACATACGAATAAACTGTTAACATTAACAAAGTTCCACTGAGTTCTTTATATACTAATCAGCGAATATATGCTAACATAACAATGTCTTCACATTAATAAAGCTAACATAGCATCACATGAACCAGGAAAATAATGTACAACGACAAACCTAACACATCTTACGTCCTAATAAACTGTTAACATTAACAAAGTTCCACACTTAATACCAGTAAAGTAACTAACTTTACATACAAAACGTAACCTGTTCATACTTTTTTCCAAGCATATCTCTAACATATTAACGTTAATCTTACATTGACACAGTAACATTTATCAAAAAAATGTATCATAACCTTGACCGATTATCATACAGACCAACGAATATATGCAAACCTACCAAAGTTTTTTACATTATCATAGTAATATTTAACAAAAATTTGTCAGAATATTGTCCAATTATCTCTCTCTTTTTAGACTCCGTCCCCCTTTCAGAAAATATCAAGTCTAAACATGAAAATGATTTTATGCTATAATCATTTGCATAAAGTGATGCAATACTTATTATATTTGACCCTCTGGCAGAATACCAACAATGTAGCAGTCGCCATTCGGTTTACGATTAAATATAAATGACACATCGTTGGGAATAACGAAACTCCTCATGAAGATATCAACAACAAGCGTAGAGATGCGGGGAGATATCATCGTATCAGCACTGCGAAAAACTATCCTACTGAAGAAAATAGTGTATAAACATCCCTTAAATGTAATGAGATTCTTTCTTTCAACCAATCAGAAGAAAGTAAACAAGAATACGACGTACGAATGAACCATATCAGTTCAAAAGGGTATATATTCTCGTTAGACAACAACAACAACAACAATAACATAGCACAAAATGAGTTCTTTATATACTAACCAACGAATATATGCTAACATAACAAGGTTTTCACATTAATAAAGCTAACATAGCATCATATGAACTAAGAAAATAATGTACAACGACGAATCTATCACGAATAAACAACTAACATTAACAAAGTTCCATACTTAACAGCAGTAAAGTACCTAACACAGCGTACAAAACGTAACCTATTCACATTTTTTCAAGCATATCTCTAACATATCAATGTTAATTTTACATTAACAACTGATTTACGTAGCATTTAGAGTATCATTTCGGATAAACATAGCGCAAAATGAGTTCTTTATATACTAACCACCGAATATATGCTAACATAACAAGGTTTTCATATTAATATAGCTAACATAGCATCATATGAACTAAGAAAATAATGTACAACGACAAACTAACACAACTTAAGCACGAATAAAGTGTTAACATTAGCAAAGCTCCACACTTAACACCTGTAAAGTAACTAACATTGCATACAAAACGTAACCTATTCACACTTTTTCCAAGCATATCTCTAACATATTAACGTTAATTTTACATTGACATAGTAATATTTAACAAGGATTTATCATAATCTTGTCCAATTATCATACAGACCAACGAATAATTGTAAACATAACAAAGTTTTATCCAAACATAACACAAAAATAAGTTCTTTATATACTAACCATTGAATATATGCTTAACCAACAAAGCTTTAGCATCAATAAAGCTAACATATCTTAACCGCAACTAAGAATATAATGTACAAAGGCAAACTTAACATACCTCGCGTATGAATAATCAGCTAACATCCTGAAAATTCCCTACTTATCAAAGGTAAAGTAGCTAACAGGTCATACAATACTCGATATGTTCCCACTTTTCGTGCATCCCCTCTCAAGATTCACACCCTTTCAGGGGGCGCATCCCCCCTGGGTTTTCTCTCGGAAGGTAATGTGTTGCTTTAGATACTCTTGGTTAATGAAAACTGTTTATTCGTAAGTTAGGTACGTTATGTTAAATATTACTATGACAGGGTGAAATTAACACTGATTTGGTAGAGAAATGATGAGTTTTGTAAGATATTACTGTGTTACCTGACGATGATGTGTTAGAAACGTGAGCCTAGGTTAAGTTTTTGTTGAGTAATGTCAGGTTTGCCCGAGAATTTTGCTAATGTCTACGTTTATTCATAGTTCAAATGATGTTATACTAGAGACGTGTGACACTTTGATGAAGATAGTGTCAATTCATAGTTCGAGATGCTGGTATCTTTGATAGATTGGTCACTTTGTTAAGGGATTTTGTTAGATAATACGTCTTTACCTGTTACATAAGGGCTCAGCCCAAAGGGCTGTGCCCTTACCGCTTACACCCCCTTCAGGGTACCCCGAGATGGGTCTTCGTGCATCTCTCTGGGGTGATCTCCAAGTAGTGCTTACAGTGCTTACAGTGCTATCAAATCGCCTCTGTATGATGCGCTGTTGCCAAATCTACCAGTTTTGAATTGATATTTTCTGAAAGGGGGGCGGGGTCTAAAATAGGGTAAGGATAAAAATATTTCATGTTACCTCATGAAAGCGTTAGGTGTTACAAGGAGCACATCCCCATGGGTTTTCTCTCGGAAGGTTATGTGTTGCTTTAGATACTCTTGATTAATGAAAACTGTTTATTCGTAAGTTAGGTACGTTATGTTAAATATTACTATGACAATGTGAAAATAACACTGATTTGTTAGAGAAATGATGAGTTTTTGTAAGATATTACTGTGTTAACTGACGATGATGTGTTAGAAACGTGAGCCTAGGTTAGAATTTTGCTAATGTCTATGTTTATTCATAGGTCAATTGATGTTATACTCAAAACGAGTGACACTTTGATGAAGATGGTGTTAATTCGTAGTTCCAGATGTTGGTATCTTTGATAGATTGGTCACTTTGTTAAGGGATTTTGTTAGATGATGCGGCTTTACCTGTTGCTGATATGCGAGAAAAGTAGGAACATATCGAGTATTGTATGACCTATTAGCTACTTTACCTTTGATAAGTAGGGAATTTTCAGGATGTTAGCTGATTATTCATACGCGAGGTATGTTAAGTTTGCCTTTGTACATTATATTCTTAGTTGCGGTTAAGATATGTTAGCTTTATTGATGCTAAAGCTTTGTTGGTTAAGCATATATTCAATGGTTAGTATATAAAGAACTTATTTTTGTGTTATGTTTGGATAAAACTTTGTTATGTTTACAATTATTCGTTGGTCTGTATGATAATTGGACAAGATTATGATAAATCCTTGTTAAATATTACTATGTCAATGTAAAATTAACGTTAATATGTTAGAGATATGCTTGGAAAAAGTGTGAATAGGTTACGTTTTGTATGCAATGTTAGTTACTTTACAGGTGTTAAGTGTGGAGCTTTGCTAATGTTAACACTTTATTCGTGCTTAAGTTGTGTTAGTTTGTCGTTGTACATTATTTTCTTAGTTCATATGATGCTATGTTAGCTATATTAATATGAAAACCTTGTTATGTTAGCTTATATTCGGTGGTTAGTATATAAAGCAGGGCTGCGGAGCCGGCCAATTTTTTTCCGGCTCCGACTCCGGCTCCAGCATTTTAAAATTACCCGGCTCCGACTCCGGCTCCGGCTCCAGCATTTTAAAATTACCCGGCTCCGACTCCGGCTCCGGCTCCGGCATTTTAAAATTGTTCGGCTCCGACTCCGGCTCCGGCTCCGGCTCCGACCCCTAGTTATAATTCTTTCTCCATTTACAGTCATGAAATCATTAATTCTGATACAAAATTTTGAGGGTATGATGAAATTAAATGTTTGTTAATGACATCTTTATTAACTTAGAATTTAAAACTTAGAAAATATTTTATAGAAAATAAGAATTTTAAAATACAGAAAAAGAATAATTCACTTTCTTCCTAAATTTTAATATAATTCCTCTTTGAACGATGAACTGCCTGTACATTTACGTAATATAATTTTATTAATTTTTTCCTAAAAAGAATAAAAATCATATTTTAGATTCATCTTAAAGTTTAAAATAATTCCTCGTTGAACTATGAGCCTGAACATATATAACATAATTTTATTCAAAACAGATTTTATATATGAATATATATATATATATATATATATATATATATATATATATATATATATATATATATATATATATATATATATATATATATATATATATATATATATATATATATATATATATAAAAAATTCACTTTCTTCCTAACTTTTAAAATAATTTCTCTTTGAACAGCCCGACCATATGTAATATAAATTTATTCAAAACAATTGTTCTTAAAAATAAAACCATGAATAAAATCCTCCTTTAACGATGTCCTTAGATCTGATTTTATTATTTTTAAAGCAGAAAATAAGCTCTCAACATTCACTTGAATAGGAGGCAAAGCTGTAATTGTGCAAGCGGCATCTTGCAAAATTTTAGGATAGCAATTGATTGCCTCTTTAACTGATAACTTTGATTTCCGGTCGATTTTCATTATTCCATCTAATGACTTATGGAATTCTACCTTTAATTTTCTAGAAGATATTTAGGTTGAATGTCTTTTACTAGTAGATTGTCTTTTTAGTTTTTTCAATCGCTTTTCTGCATGCTCCAATTTTTCCCATTATCTGGCAAATTTGACTTCTTCATCTTCATCTGACAAAATTCTACAAGCGAGGATTCCTGAAACTGCTGAACTATCTGACTCCGGCCCAGATTTCTGTTCAATAGCGTTATTCATTTTAAGTCCTAGTTCACAAAGAACCCTCCTAGCTTTAAATATCAGATCTTCAGTTCTGGGAAAGATTCTAAACAAAGATTGCCGACAAAAATATTTTATTTTCAGTTAACATTCTTTCCCTTCTTTTCATGGAATTTATTTGTGATTTGCTAAAATCCGTTCTCTATAAAAATTTTCCTGCAGTCAAGTCTTCTGATTGAATATTTTTTGTTGTAAAGTATGGGTGTTTTAATAATTCTTCGAGTGTTTCGATTTGTTCCCACTGACAGTCGGAGAGAGAAAGTTCAGAAGTACCGGCAGCCATCATACTACTACTATAATCTTTTAGTTGCAGAAACCTTTAGAGCATAAGACATGTACTTCCCCATCTTGTCTCTTGACCTAAGATTGCCACTTTTGCAACTTGATTCTTTAGAACTTCCATTAATTTTTGGGGTACGTGCTGCTTTTGCTATTTGTCTCGCCCTGCTTATAAGATTTGCTCTATGAGTATTGTGGAGACCATCACACACTGCTAACTGTAAAGTATGAACTCCACACCTCATGTGTGCAATGTTAACGTTATCGGAACATAGTTTTTTCATAGTTTTATCAAGTTCATTCTGAAAACAACTATTACTTCTTCGTTTTGACATTCAATAAAATCAGTATCACATTTACCAGCTTCCTATTCCTCACCCTCATTGTCCTTATTTAATTTTTCAATCGTACTGATCATGTTTGATGCGTTATCCGTAACTAAGCTAATTACTTGTCTCTTGTTATTTCGAATTTTTTAAGATGTCAGTAACAAATTCTTGAATATATTCGCTGAAATGTTGAGTATTTTTTACTGCTAACGTTTTAGAAATATTGTTTTTATCTTCGTCCACATATATAAAATTATTGACAAAATAATTTAGCTTTGCCCATGTGTAAGTATCCATTTTTAAATGCACAAAGCGTCCCTTTATGCAATTTTTAAGCTTATTTTTTTGTTTATTTTTTCTTCTAGAACTATTTTACAAATATTTTCCCAGTCTAAAGGGACTTCCAGTTTCTAAGCCATGTCTCCACACAGTGCTTTAAATCCTGGTCATGCAAAGAAAACTAATGGGTCACTATCTTTAACAATCATTATAATCAATTGTATTTTGAATTTGTCACTTAACATAGACAGAACAAGTTTATGGCAACTGAAAAAGTTTCCACTTTAGTCTGAGTTTTTGAAATTAAAGGTTTATCCTGATTACCTTTTGCTTCACCTTTCTTTTTAACAATTGCAGCAATGTCTGGATGATAGCGTTTTAAATGTCTCATTAATTTAAAGGATCCAATAGATGTATTGTGACCCCATGAGTAACTGGTAGTTAGGTAGACTCTTTTGTGCATGATCGAACTGACTGTTTCCCATCAACTGTGTTAACTATTTCATATTGACAAATGAAAGTATTTTTATCATCAGAGTGAGTAATATATTCAAATACATGAGGTGTTTTCGATTTTGGTTTAGTTGACACAATATTTTTCTAACGATATTAAACTTAATTAATTAAAGTTATCTATAGAAGTACCGAACCTTTTTTATTATTGAATAATAAATATACATAATCAAATTTCTGGAAAAAGAGAATATATATATATATATATATATATATATATATATATATATATATATATATATATATATATATATATATATATATATATATATATATATATATATATATATATATATATATATATATATATATATATATAATTGAAATATTGGAATATAAGAATTGGAGGTGATCTCCTCAATTATTAAGATATATATATATATATATATATATATATATATAAAAAGAAATGGTATAATAAAATAATATATATATATATATATATATATATATATATATATATATATATATATATATATATATATATATATATATATATATATATATATATATATAAAAATATATATATATGTATATATATATATATATATATATATATATATATATACTGTATATATATATATATATATATATATATATATATATATATATATATATATATATATATATATATATGTTTTTTTATATATATATATATATATATATATATACTTTTTAAACATATATATATATATAACACCACTGTAGTAATAAAATTAATAATTACTTAATTTTGTATTTGCCGGAGCCGGAGCAGCCTCTTTTTTTGCGGCTCCGACTCCGGCTCCGGCTCCAGGTCCCCTAAAATTTCGCCTCCGCCTCAGCTCCATCCAGATCCACAAAAATTTCGCCTCCGGCTCGGCTCCGGCTCAGATCCCCCAAAAATTTCGCCTCCGGCTCCGGCTCCGGCTCAGTCCATCAAAAATTTCGCCTCCGGCTCCGGCTCCGGCTCCGGCTCCGGCTCGGCTCCGGCTCCGGCTCCGGCTCCACCCAAAACCTTGCGGCTCTGGCTCCGGCTCCGGCTCCGGCTCAGCCTCTGATATAAAGAACTCATTTTGCGCTATGTTTATCCGAAATGATACTCTAAATGCTACGTAAATCAGTTGTTAATGTAAAATTAACATTGATATGTTAGAGATATGCTTGAAAAAATGTGAATAGGTTACGTTTTGTACGCTGTGTTAGGTACTTTACTGCTGTTAAGTATGGAACTTTGTTAATGTTAGTTGTTTATTCGTGATAGATTCGTCGTTGTACATTATTTTCTTAGTCCATATGATGCTATGTTAGCTTTATTAATGTGAAAACCTTGTTATGTTAGCATATATTCGTTGGTTTGTATATAAAGAACTTATCTTTGTACTATGTTATTGTTGTTGTTGTCTAATGAGAATATATACCCTTTTGAACTGATATGGTTCATTCGTACGTCGTATTCTTGTTTACTTTCTTCTGATTGGTTGAAAGAAAGAATCTCATTACATTTAAGGGATGTTTATACACTATTTTCTTCAGTAGGATAGTTTTTCGCAGTGCTGATACGATGATATCTCCCCGCATCTCTACGCTTGTTGTTGATATCTTCATGAGGAGTTTCGTTATTCCCAACGATGTGTCATTTATATTTAATCGTAAACCGAATGGCGACTGCTACATTGCTTGTGTTCCTGCCAGAGGGTCAAATATAATAAGTATTGCATCACTTTATGCAAATGGTTATAGCATAAAATCATTTTCATGTTTAGACTTGATATTTTCTGAAAGGGGGACGGAGTCTAAAAAGAGATAATGTTATTTGGGTAAGGTTATGATAAATTTTTGTTAAATATTACTATGATAATGTAAAAAAAAACTTTGGTAGGTTTGCATATATTCGTTGGTCTGTATGATAATCGGTCAAGGTTATGATACATTTTTTTGATAAATGTTACTGTGTCAATGTAAGATTAACGTTAATATGTTAGAATACTTGGAAAAAAAGATAGTATGAACAGGTTTTGGATGTAAATTCAGTTGCTACTACGGGTATTAAGTGTGGAACTTTGTTAATGTTAACAGTTTATTAAGGACAAGATGTAATTTAGGTTTACCGTTGTACATTATTTTCCTGGTTCATGATGCTATGTTAAGCTTTATTAATGTGAAGACGCATTGTTATGTTGTATATATTCGCTGAATTAGTATATAAAAGACTCCAGTGGAACTTTGTTAATGTTAACAGTTTATTCGTATGTAAGTTGTGTTAGGTTTGTCTTTGTACATTATTTTCTTAGTTCATGTTACGCTATGTTAGTTTTATTGATGTGGAAACTTTATTATGTTAGAGTATATTCGTTGATCAGTATAATTAACCAATGTTGTGAGAAATTTTAGTTAAATGTTACTGTGTCAGTGTAGGTTAACGTTAATATATTAGAGTTATGCTTGAAAAAGTAAGATTAGGTTACGTTTGCATACCATGTTAGTTGCTTTACTGGTGTTAAGTGTGGAACTTTTGTTAATGTTAACAGTTTATTCGTGTTTAAGATTGTGATAGGTTTGTCTTTGTACATTATTTTCTTAGTTCATGTAACGATAATGTTAGCTTTATTGATGTGGAAACTTTGTTACGTTAGCATACTTTCATATTGATCTGTATGATAATTAACCAATGTTGTGATAAATTTTAGTTAAATATTACCATGTTAGTGTAAATTAACATCGTTATGTTGGAGATATGGTTGATAAAGTAAGAATAGGTTACGTATTTGCATGCTATGTTAGTTACTTTACTGGTGTTAAGTGTGGATCTTTGTTAATGTTAGCAGTTTATTCTTGCTTAAGATGTGTCTGGTTTGCCTTTGTACATTATATTCTTAGTTCAGTTGATGCTATGTTAGCTTTATTAATGTGAAAACTTTGTTACGTTAGAGTATACTCATTGGTCTGTATGATAATTACACACGGTTATGGTAAATTTTTGTTACATATTACCATGTTAATGTAAAATTAACATTGTTATGTTAGAGACATGCTTGACAAAGTGTGAATAAGTTACGTTTTTGGATGCTATGTTAGTTACTTTACTGGTGTTAAGTGTGAAACTTTGTTAACGTTAACCATTTATTCCTGTTTAAGATGGGCTAAGTTTCTCGTTGTGGGTTATATTCATAGTTCAGATGATGCTAAGTAAGCTTTATTACTGTGAAAACTTTGTTACGTCAGCATATATTGTCTGATCTTTGTATAAAGAACTTGATTTTATGTTATGTTTATCCAAAATGATACTCGAAATGTGACCTTAATCAATAGATCAATAGATCACAGATGGTCAGGAGGGAGGTTGGATAGTGGTTTGATTTAGTGATTTACTGCTTTAGGGTATGTAAAAACGTAAATTTGTAAGTTATAAACATAAAAAGTGTAAGAAATTTTATTTATTTATTTATTTATTTAATTTTTTTATTTCTTGATGGTTCTGAAACCATTATTTTCGAAATCTACAGACTCGATAACCTATATTTTAACACAAATATTGTATCATTACACAAATATTTAATAACTCGGCACCGCACCGGAGCCAGCACCGGTGCATCTGTCAACACCTACTCTTCTGAGTCAGATTCCTTCTCTATTCTTTCCCTCCTTATTCATCTTTCATCCTTCTTTCTTCCTTCTTCATCCTTTACTACATGTGTCTCTAATGTTTGAGGTAGGACCCCTTCAAGGGGGTCCTAGACACCCTACACGGGCTTATAACCATCATATTCGAACTCTACGACATCGATAACCCTTATAAGGACACCAACATTGTTGTTATACGACTGTTTATTAACTCGGCACCGCAGTGGCTCCAGCACCGGTGCCGGAGCCAACTCATCAGATTCACATACCAAGTATTTCTAGAAATTCAACTCTGAATCCTCTCACCAAATTTCAGCATTAAATGGATTAGTGCTGTAGGTTGTATGTGAATCTTTGTTAATGTTAGCAGTTTATTCTTGCTTAAGATGTGCCTGGTTTGCCTTTGTACATTATATTCTTAGTTCTGGTAATGTTATGTTGACTTTATTAATATGAAAACTTTGTTACGTTAGAGTATACTCATTGGTCTGTATGATAATTACACACGGTTATGGTAAATTTTTGTTACATATTACCATGTTAATGTAAAATTAACATTGTTATGTTAGAGACATGCTTGACAAAGTGTGAATAAGTTACGTTTTTGGATGTTATGTTAGTTACTTTACTGGTGTTAAGTGTGGTCCTTTGTTAATGTTAACCATTTATTCTTGTTTAAGATGGGCTAAGTTTCTCGTTGTGGGTTATATTCATAGTTCAGATGATGCTAAGTAAGCTTTATTACTGTGAAAACTTTGTTACGTCAGCATATATTGATTGATCTTTGTATAAAGAACTTGATTTTATGTTATGTTTATCCAAAATGATACTCGAGATGTGACCTTAATCAATAGATCAATAGATCACAGATGGTCAGGAGGGAGGTTGGATAGTGGTTTGATTTAGTGATTTACTGCTTTAGGGTATTTAAAAAACGTAAATTTGTAAGTTATAAA
>JABUQX010017093.1:0-10000 GCA_015478945.1 Trachelipus rathkii | reverse complement strand
CTTGTACTTGACAAAATTAGTACTTGAATTCCAAGCCTGATTAATATATATATATATATATATATATTAATATTTAATATTATTAAATTAAATAAAATATAGTATATATTATATATTTTTAAAAAATATAAATTATATAATATACATATAAGAATATACATTTTCATGAATATATATTTAAAAAATATATATATATATAGTAGCGCAGAGGGGCAACATGCATGTAACTAAAAAAAACTATAACAGCTACAGGAAAAATAAATAACATTTTATTAATCAGGAGACATTTTTATCCATGAAATAAAAAATAAAATAAAAAAGTTACGTTCTTGAAAAATTTTAATTTTTTAAAAATGTTGGAAAAGTGTATGATAATTATCGTTTTTTTGAGAAGAACGAAGGAGATCTAGCGCTTCCGAGGGAGAGTCAAAGTTTGCCAAATGTCGATTTTTTTAACTTAAAAGATACCCCAAGGGTAAACCACAAAGATGGACAGAGTCGGAGTTTCTTGGCCTACCGGGGGACGACGGGGGCACTTTGTCCCCCTTCTATCCCTCCATCGGCTCGAACCCCCTAAAAGGAAAATAAAAAGAAAAATTAACATTTTCTCCAGAGCATAATAAAAAAAACAATATTTGGTAACTCTTGCTCTCGTACTACTGCATAAATTGAAGGTTAATGAGAGGGTACGCTGCCAGACCTAAGATTATACTAATATTTAAGGTGTTATTAATAAATATTAGAATAAAATAATTTTTTTTTAAGTTTCACGATGAAATTGCTTGCTAAATTCAAAAATGTTATTTATTTTCCTGTAGCTGTTATAGTTTTTTAGTTACATGCATGATGCTTTCGGGAGGCTGGCCATATATAGATATGTGTGTGTGTTTATATATATATATATATATATATATAAAAATAGCTTTTCATATTTGTTCTGCTTGAAGGTTTTCTATATATGAAGTAATCTCCTTTTTACGAAAGTTTTCAAATTTTAACCTATTTCCTACTAACATTTTTTATAAACTAGTTTCTTCTTTTCTCGATAACATATGCCAACCTAAATGTGCTACAAACGATGTGCCTTTACATTGCACCTCTTACCAATGCTCTTCCCTTTCGTTTTAGAAATATCGTAAACAAAAACTTTCCTCAATATAAATATCTTGTATCTTTTATCAATAACAACTCAATAGGCACATTTTTTAAAACCAAAGAAAGCATTTCTATGAGCTGAAACTCTGACATGGTTTATAAATAAATGTGGCCACTGTAACGTCAATTATGTAATCCAAACTAGACTACAGCTGAAGATGCGAGCCTTCAAGCACATGGCAATTTCCTTTCGAGCTAATCTCCACATCTCTCAACCAGAGAATTCAGCCATCAGAGATCACTCAGATCTTACAAAGAACCCTATATCTCTTCGCAACTTCTATACATATGAGGAGTTGAAAATTTATAAATCTTCATACGTAAAAACACTTAAACCTATTTCTTTTCTTTTTCACTTCACATTACCTGATTTCTCTCTCTCTCTCTCTCTCTCTCTCTCTCTCTCTCTCTCTCTCTCTCTCTCTCTCTCTCTCTCTCTCTCTCTCTCTCTCTCTCTCTCTCTCTCTCTCTCTCTCTCTCTCTCTCTCTCTCTCTCTCCTCAGATGAAAACTTAACTCGGTTGCAGGTCAGCGAGAAAAATTAATATGTATTAGAGATTAATGTACTTGAAAGGAAGTCTTCGAACTAGTTAAATATATTTTGAATGTAAATTTTAAAAATATAACCAAAAACTTAAGCTGTTTTAGCACCTTACCATTAAAGTGATAGCTATAAAAGGATTCTTACTTGTGTTGCTAGTTCACCTAGTCTCGCATCACCAAAGAGAACGTATAACTCCCTGGTAGTGAAGAGGCGACTTCCAACAGGAAAGCAACATAGCCGGTGATGTCTATTTAGGTCTCACAAAGTAAAATGGAAATCATTACGTGAGACTTGACTTCAAAAAAACCTCAACTGAAACACGTGTTGTGAAGAAACAAGAAGAAGAGATAACTCCCAACAATACTTATGCCACTACACACACACCACACACACAACAGCACACACACACACACCACACACACACCACACACACACACACACACACACACACACACACACACACACAACACACACACACACACACACACACACACACACACACACACACACACACACACGACACCACACACACACACACACACACACACACACACACACACACACACACACACACACATATACATACACACACCACACACATTACAACACACACACACACACACACACACACACACACACACATACACACACACATATTTATATATATATATATATATATATATATATATATATATAAATTATATCTATATATAATATAACTGTGAGTCTATATATATATATATAGGCCCCTTTTTCTGTTTTACACTCCGTCAGTTTTGATTTTTTTTTTTTAACATATTGCTACTATATGATACCAACAATGTTAATTTTCCATTGGTAACGACATGATTCAAAAGTTCAAAATATTTTAAATAATTTTTTAAAAAATATTTATTGTTAAAACAGTTTTAAAATGAAAATATGTCTAAAAAAGAAAACATTACAGCAAAAGACTAATTAAACATATTTGGAATCACGTATAAAGCTTCATTACAAATATGTAAAAAACAAAACAAAAAACAAAAAAAAAGTAGGTTTTGACATCAGACCGAGCGAAGATCATTTGACGTTTTCCATACCATCGTAGGGGACGGGATGCGGGGAGGAACCCCGCGAAACCTTAAATACCAAAGAAGCGGGGTTCCGGAGGACCCTTCCCGGAGTGGGGGGAATAGTCCCTACCCGTCGTTACCCGGAAGGCCGAGGAAGACCCCGACTCCTGCCATTTTTGCGGTTTACCCTTGGGTGTTAACTTAGGTTAAAAAAAAAAAAATTAAAAATCTTTACGGGTTCGTAAAACGTAAAAGGTTCTATATATTTATGAATCATGTCCGTTACAACTTAAATTGATTGTTAGGATCATATACTAGAAAGATATTAAAAAAAAAAACAAAAACAAAAATCAAAACTGACGGAAGCGTAAAACAGAAAAGGTTCTGTATTATATATAATATATATATATATATATATATATATATATATATTATATATATATATATTACATATTTATTTATATATTTATTTATATATATATTATTATATATATATATATAATATATTATAATATATATATATATATATATAGGTATTATATAAAATCTTTTTTCATTCTATTTTATCACTTCATTGCTTATTTCTCCTTTATTCGTAAAGGACTCCATTCAATCGCATGTCACTGATGTTAAGAGGATGACCTTTTGAAAAGTTACCTCTTAACAATCTCGTATTACTAAATGTAGAAGAAAAAACATGTTAGTTTTCAATCTCCAAGAAAATCGTTTATAATGTTACGGGAATTGATTGTAGATTCCTTGAAACTTAAATTTGCTTGTAATCTTCTTAATTTTTATGCGAATTTATTCATTTTACATCAAACACAAACAAACGACGTAAACTTTCCTTGATCTGATGAAACAACTATTAAAATATATTAGACCATCTAAATGTTTTTTAATATTTAATGGCAATTGTCAAAATATTTTATTTTTGCAGCGCCAGTATCTCGAATGGAATAAACAGCATTTACAATATGCTCCAAATAAAAGTTGTAGTTTGATATATTCCGAAAACAATGTAAAATACGTAAATAACTATCAAATTAAATTTGTTATTTACAAAATAGTCCAAAATTTTTTGTAATAAATAAAATGTTATAAATATTTTCTGTTTATGAGATCAATACATAGTTTTCAGAGCACATATAAGAATAAAATATTTACATCTTATTTATTTTATTATTATTTTTTTTTTACTCACGAACGTTTTGAACTCTCGGCACGGGAAAAAGTTTTAATATATATAATATATATAAGTATATACTAAATACCTAATACTATAAAATGCGTTATGAGTAGGGGTATAGGTATATGATATATATATATATATATAGAATAATTATTAAGATATATACCTTATATATATATATATATATAAAATATATACCTATTATAATATATACCTATATATATATAGTATATGATTTTTATACCTCATATATAATTATATATATATATATATAATATATACTATATGTATAAGCTCAGACCTATCACCTATATATATAGTATATATATACTATACTATAGTAATATATATATCAGGGCTTTGCGGATGTCGGAGTCGCGGATGTCGTTGGAAGTCGAGTTCGTGCAATTTTCCCTGGAGTCGGAGTAGGAGTCGGAGACGGACAAAAATTCCTGTGCAAGTGGAGTCGGAGTCGGAGTCGGAGTCGAAGATTCCTGTGTAAGTGGAGTCCGGAGTCGGAGTCGGAGTCGATTAACTTTAGAGAATTATTTTAGAAATTGAGTTTATTATTATTATGTATTATTATTATGTATTATTATATATTATTATTATTTTATTATTATTGGATTATTATTATTACTCTGATTATTATTATTATTATTATTATATTATGTTATTATTATTATTATTATTATTATTATTAATTGTTTATTATATTATTATTATTATTATTATTATTATTATTATTATTATTATTATAAAAGTTTTTGATTTTACTTCCAACGTTCTAAATATTTATTCTGTTACAATAGTTTAATTTCCTTAAAATAATTTCTTTGAAATAATAATAATAAGAAGAAGGAGATATATTTACATAGATTTCCCGACGGCGTTTCGTCTCTATACTTGAGACATCTCAAAGGAATTATTTCTTGTAAGGCGAAGTGAGTCTTTAAATTGAAAACATAATATGTAAATCCAAATGATATTGAGTCTGACTGATAAATACATCATAAATTTTTATGTTAATGTCTGGTTGCGTGTTTTGATGTAGATGGCCTAAGCAATTTTAAGTTGTTCTGGACTTCACACGGATCCGTATAATATTGTGTAGTGTTTAAAAATTATTACTTTTTTTTTTTTTCACTCCTCAAAGGAGAGGTATTAAGGTCACCTCAAATAATACTGGGTCCAAACATCAGAGCCAAGGATGAAGGGATTATCTGTTTACCTACCCAAACCATCTCTGAACATAGTGACCCGGGATAGTGCGTAGAATAGGCAAACCGCAATCTTTCCGCGAGCCCACATGGATTCTTCCAAGGCAGGGACAACTTCTCCATCCATGCTTGCGTCACCGCTTCGAAATTCCTCAATGTCCGTTTCTGTCAGTACCCTAACCTTTACCGTCACCCCGGTCTTGTATCATGATACCTCGACAGACACCCGTACGCCATCGAAACTGGTCCTGCTTTAAAACAGCCCAAGCAGCGTATATGCGAATCTAGTTTAGACGTACGGGGAAATCGAACTTTCATCTTGCTCGGGGGACTAGCAACTGAGAGACGAAAGAGCAGGATGTTCCGGGAGATGCAGATGCGCGCGAAGAAGAGCAACAATACCGAAAAACGCCAGGGGAAAGGTGAGAACATTCCCGTTCTCCTGGAAAACGTAAATACAACTAAAACATAGGCTCTCTAATCATATTACTCTACCCCAGTGCACCATGAACAGGAGTTGTTGGTTTCTTCTCAGACCATTATATCATTTCTCTCGAAAAATTCGAGGTGTAACAAAATTTATTGAATAATGAATGATGGATCACAGTTGAACTGTTGGCAAGTCATTTCAACCACCTGTACAGCACCACTTAATGGAGGGTCTGGTTTATCAACTTGTTGTTAGTTGTTTTTTTCGCTCTAGGACACAGACATGGGCAAGTATGCCCGCCCACAGTGTCACCAGAGAGCCCCGCCCCCACCACGACATAGTGTAATACAACTGCGGGGGGGGGTGGGGTACATATAATAGTTTGATTTTGGACCATTGTGCTGTATGTGTAATATGTTTCTAAGATTTTTGTCTGGGTTTATCTGTAGATATGTACGCCACTCAATTATATATCCCCTGCTCGGCACCAATCTATTATTCGTGTAAAAAATCATAATTGTTCGACGTACATGTCTAACTCAGGAAGTTTGAATTAGGTACAAACAAGTGTGGATAGGCTCGAAGTGGTACGTCCAGATGTATGTCCACTTATTACGCTGTATGCTATTGGTAGTTTAAGGAGCTTATCTTACATGTTGTAATATATATATATGGTCTTGTATAATTATTGTTTATTTTGTACTTTATTTTTTTTTTACATTTTCCGCCTAATAATGACCAGCATTCCGAGCAATGGTATTCTTTCTTGGTCTCTTGTATGTTTTTGGAGATAATGGATTTATGATGTTTGTCGCTCTAAAACCAATTATCACCTATATATAGGTGATAATATATATATATAGGTATATATATATTATTATATAAATATATATAATATATAATTATATATAAAATAATTAGTATATATATATATATATTATAGTATATATATATATTATTATATAGTATATATATATATAATAATATATATATATATAAAGTTCTCATTCGCCCACTACGGTGGGAGATCGGATGATTTTTTATCTACATATAATAGTAATTATATATATTATATTATATATTATATTATATATATATTATATGATATATATATATATTATATATTATATATAAAATATATATAATATATATATTATATATGTAGACTAAAAAAAATTATTCCGATCGTCCATTAAACGCTCGCACGGACTGTGGGAAGTGGCGGATTGGAGTAAGACTTTATATATACTCAAATATTGAGATGCCTATTTATATAGAGGTAACTAACGTATATACTGTAGTATAAGGTACAGTAATACAGTAGCGTAAACTTATTATATTATATATAATATATATATATATATATATATATATATATATATTATTATATTATATTTAATTATATATATATAGTTATATATATTAATATATATATATATATAGAGAGGAGAGGAGAAAGACTTTTATATATATATAAAGCAGACGTATGTACGAAGAAAAGTGGTAGAAATGGAAAAAATGGATCTTCACTCTCAGTGTCTTCTGCCAACTTCAAGTTTCCAACTCCAAGAGGTTTAAGACTGAAGTTGTGCTAGAAAGGGTTGATGTTGGATCTTGAGGAACTGAGGGGGGTTTTTAAATTTTTTGTGTACGAGTGAATAATTAAATAAGAAAAGGCGTTTCACTATAGGAATAATACAATAATCATGAAAATACTCTCTTTTTCCGTATTAAAAAATGAAAAATAACTTTAAGTATTAATGAAGCTAAGAATCTCAAAATTGATTCTTATTTTAAGTACAATAAATATTGATTTCAATTATACTGGAATTGAAACTAAATATCCGTGTAGTAATATCGCTATTTTCTACGTCATTTCGGTGAGAATAAAATTTAACTAACTTATGTAAAGCCGAATACTTCAATAAAGCTAAGAAAGCTTAAGTTTGCATTCGTTTTTGTCAAGCTTAGCGCAAAATCGTAAAAAAATGCTCACCAAACGAAAAGAATTTTCTTAATTCCATATTTAAGCAAAACAATCGTAATCGACAGTAGATGATTAACTATGTGCGTTCGGTATGTAATCTGTAAACCAACTCAAGGAGTCGCTGTTCCCGGTATAGATTCTTGCAATGATTATCTTCGTCCACACTGTCACTGAACACACTCCACAGAGCTACAGGTAAATCAGGATCAGGCTGGTCTCGAGTGGACTGCATAAAGTCTTAAAAAGTTTCAAAGTAAATAAATAATTTATAAAAATTTTCATGAATAAAGCAAAATAATATTAGGTATTGCGTTTTTAAATTGCCTTTCCTTTATTCATGTAACTCCAAGTTATTTACTCTTAATTATATAATATAATATATATATAATATATATTAGTATATATATTAATATATATATATATACTATAGTATATATTTATATATTTATTATTATATATATATATATTTTATATATTATATTATTACAGTCCCAATACTTATCATCTATATTCAATTGCGACTCCGCAGATGGTTCTTTTTTTGGTCGCGTCTTGTCCCTCTAAGACATAATGTTTATAAAGTGTATCCCCTATCTAAACTTAGGCCTATATGATAATATACATATATATAATATAATATTATATAAATATATATATATATATATACTATATTATAGGTAAGTATATTATTAGTATAAATATTATTAATATATATATATATATATAATATATATATATATATATATATATATATATTTTATATATAGTCTAAACACAAAATTATTTATTATTATTTTTTTTTGGGCTTACGCCCTTCCTTAAGTATCACTTTAACGTCCCGCACTTTGGGACTACTGTCTAATGCACCTAAATAGACTAATCTGATGATAATGCTCTGGAAGTCCATTCTATCCTTTCATTCAGAAACATTGTTATATATGATTACAGTTCGTTCTGAGTGCAGCGATCGTCTGCAGTTTTTACAGTAATGATATTCATTGCTACGTTACACTATCAGGGAAATGCATTTTTACTATCATTGCCAGAAATTTTTTGGTCTTTTCCGCAATTATCCACTTGATAACTGATAGTGATTAGTGACGTACTCAAAAGACAATTTGACTATGTGGTATGTGCCATTTTTGGTTCCCGGAAAGACGAAAATCTAAAACCGTCAAATTTTCCGGTTTATTTTATACACGACATTGGAGGACGAACGAAGAACGAAATATGGGGATAAGATTTTATTTTTTTCAAGACTTCAATTATGAAGAGATTTATTATTATTTATTTTTTATTTTTTCCGGATAAAAATTTTTTTTTTTTTTTTTTTAAAATATCGGCCTTTCGATATTAATGAAAAATTCGAATCGATATATCCTAAGAAAATATCGCCCAAAATATCGATATATAATATATCGATAATATTTCGATATAATTTCCAAATATTTGGCAACTGGGTTTAAATATATAGGTGTGAAAATTCATGGTATATAATTTGAAAGTAGCTAATCAGTGTTTAGAGCAAAATAATAAGCTAATAAGATGCTAGTATAAAGAATAATGCAATGTTGGAAGTTATAAACTGTTATAGCCATGTTAGGAAAGTATTAGAGTTTGTGCCATTTGGGCCCCCTTAGTTAAAAAACATAGATGCTGAAACTGAAACGCAGTAGCACAAGGATGATTTTCTGGATTAGGGTAAGAGCTATGAGGAAGGCTGAAGGAGTTAGGAATGTTTCTGTATTAAGGAACGATTCTCCAGAGAAGAAATGATACAAGTCACAAACTATTTACATCTATTATAATACTTAGACCAATAATTTGTCATAAGTGATCACTTAACGAGAGTCAGGGGCACAGGTAAGAATTAAGAAGAAGCATGCATTTTTGATATAAGAAACATCATTTAGTAATGGGTGTAAATTTTGGAACAGTTTGCACAGGAGGTTGTTGAGTGTGACTCGATTGCAACATTTAAGAAATGGTTGGAAGGGTATAAGGATGGTTTGGGCATCATATAGTATATTTTGACTAAGCCAAATTGGCGGGTTTTTAGTTACAGTAGCTATTAAGATTAAACTGCATGTTAGGACTATAACAAGTTTTTTTTTTTTTAGTGTGGACTTTGTTATACTGTAAGTTATTGAGACCCCTAGGGTGATTTGTGAATGTTGCCTGAGCATGTTTGGTGGTGGTTGGTTCTTTTGAGTTGACTGAGACAGTCTCGATATGCCCATGTGGCTTATTACTGTCTCTAATTTTTAATGTTCTGATAATATAAGCTGTCATTCAGATTGTCACACACACCTCAGTGCAATCTCAAAGTACCTCAATCTAAAGTAATATAAAAGTTTATTCTGCAGTATTTCACTGTGACGAGAAATGTTTACCAATTTGAGCACCTTTTCTTCGAGTCTT
>JABUQX010017092.1:95000-105879 GCA_015478945.1 Trachelipus rathkii | reverse complement strand
CATAATAGCACATAAATAGATTACTACCTGTAGAACCTCATGGACAGCCCTTAGCAACTAGATCAATTTGTTTGTAAAAATTTTAAATCAAATAGAAACGTTATATTTTTAGTAGCTATATGTAATAATTCCTCAAAAATAGATCTTTCCAAACTATTGGTGGTCGTTGCATTAAAGAATTAAGAATAATGTCAAGAGTTTCATTTAAAGGCATATTCGTAAATAAATTTGGATATCAAAACTAGCCATAACATGGAATTGGAATGTTTAAAATCTCTGAAACAATCCAAACGTATCCCTAGTCGAGTAATCGTTTTTGGTTAAATTTTCTAAAATTGGTTTAAAATTTTTTGAAAGATTATAATTTATCGTGCCGACAGCAGATAAATTGGACGAATGGATAAACCAGGTTTGCGCACTTTAAGAAGGCCATAAAGAATCCCATGGTTGGCACCCCAATATATTAAGATATGTAATATATGTTAGTATGTTCATATGATATATAATGCTCCCTTAGGTGACTCCCACTTTAATTTTTTATGTTGGAGTAATCTCCATGCTCTTATTATGCTAGGGAATTCTCATTAAGTTTGTCCTTTACACTTCAGCTGGGAGGAGCCAATTTTAATTAGTTTTATGGCAATTACTTCATATTTAGATGCTCAACAAATTATTATGTTCCTATCAAAAAAGGAATCATGCATCTTATTAATTATAGTTATGTTTCTGTCATAATTACTATAAAATTACCAACTCTTTTATCATATGTATCGTAGTAATCTCAAAAAAGGTCTTTATTAAACAATAAAGCTCTTCTTAACAGTAATTTTTTTAAAAATAGAGTTTTTGATGTCTAACTGGGGTTTATCAATATTTCTTGGTTGTTGAAATTACACGTAAATGATAAAAATAAAATAAAAAAATACAAGTTTTACCTGTTGCACCCACACGTACTAATATATATATATATATATAATTAATAATATAATATATATATTACCGTATATATTAAATATATATATAACTATATATTATATATATATTATTTAAGGCTATGCAATCAATCGGTTCCATGTCAAGCAAGTTTTTTGTTATACTCTGAATATAATATGATATTTAAATGAGCCATCAGTCGGAGTAGACTAAGTGGTATTTTTATTTTAAATATATAATTTTTATATCTCTCTCGATTCAGTTGAGAGCAATTTCAAGAGCTGCGTATCGGACCATGTCAGGCTTAAATTAGCTCTTGTTTCCAAATTTTCAAATTCTCGAAGGTCTCTTTCATATGGGCTAATTCCCTTAATAGAAGCGGCATATAATGATACATAAAAATATATGGATATAAAGTGTAAGTATATATAACGATATATAGTGATCTAGATATACAGAACTATGACAAAGCTTGCTGAGAACCTTTGCGATATGTGTTATATATTAATGGTATATACCGTGTTGTGTGATATAATAGGTATATTTGAATTATAAGCTTAATATACGGTAAAACTGAGAGTTACAATCACCACTCACTCTACGTAAATAGATTCTCATACTAGCTGTGATACTCGGCTGTACTGAAGAAATGTATGTTCATACCGTCCTGATGTTCCTGCCTGCTGTGCATCTAATGGTTCTGAGAAATTTCATCTTATTCAAGAAGTCGATGATAAAGTGTGTGAACCTCCTTTCTTCTCATTGAGGTTGACGACAGAAAGTGGAGAGTTTTACGAAAACTATTGAGTGAGATTCACGTAGATACATTGTAGGAGATTTTACCTTGCTTTGTGTTCGTTACTCTCTGGACCTTAGTATATAGAGAGATAGTATCCTTTGATTCATATACCCAAGTTATTATCTTACCTGTATCTGATCAAGCTATTATATAATGTAATCTACTATGATCAAGATATGAGATATATAAATATGGGAGTTCAGTTGCCAAATTCATATTAAAAAGCCCTATCTATGAGTAAATATAAGGTATTATGGATGTACATAAGTCTACTTAGTATATTTACTATATATAATATATTATAAAGTATATGAGTATATAATCAGTATAGTAGATAACTCTAGTTATAATGCACATGAACTATATTTTCAAGTTAACTCCTCTAGTTCCCTTAGGTAGCATATTATATCCAGTACTAGTATTTTAGGGATGAATAATTATTATGTATATTTACCAGGCGCATAAAATAAATTTCATATATATCTAATTGTTATTTTTGTGGTCTCTACTATTCTGTATATGAATATCTGCGTTAAGATGGATAATAAAAAAAGAAAAACGATACTATATATATATATATAAACCTGTATCCTGATAGGGTATTATTTGATCAAGTGAAATGTTATACAAGTTATAAATTTTATACTTTTAATACAATAGCTATTAGTTAGTTAGTTTATTTTGGTACTCACTTTTATATCCATTCTCAATCTAGATTATTATTGTGATTATTTACTCTTATTAATAAGGTGATGTTTATTACTATTATTATATTTGACTATAGTTTCATTATGGTATTCGATATATTTTATTGGATTATATGTATATATATATTTATCTATATATTCTCATCAATTCTAGAATACTCTAGATTTTCTTATTATTTATAGGTGATATATGTATGTGAGAAATAAACTTTTAAATTAAAGATTCTGAGTCAGTGCATAACCTTTTCATAACGTGAAGTTTGTATGTATCAAATACGCTTTTTACATTATCACGTCTTGTTGTAGCGTAAATTAATTTTGTAGGAAAGTTTCTTGGATATATTTTTTGATTAGTATAAAAATATTTGAATTATTTTAAATGTTGAAAATTTTAGTATGTTTTGTCGGAGCCTTAACAAATTCTCCTTCGATGAGTTATTTTCGATAGGACATTCAACGTGTATTTCTTACAAACAATCAAGTATAGAAATAACTTCTATGGTGAATTTAAGATAATATTTATTGGAATTAGATAATATTTATATATTTTAGTTCAAAAGCTGGAAAAGGTGAGCTATCGCCGCTATCTCGACTCGGCTGTACCTTATCTCCGTCGATCGTTTTTAATTTTGTAATTATTGTCCGTTATATATGCAAGGTGGTTATAATCTTCTCGTGGCTAAGCTTGCATCGTATGTATTAAGATGTTTCATATTATGGTTCTAGTGGTTTAATTAAATTATATTGTGGACTTCAACGCGAAAGTATTAAATGTAACATAAATAACGTAATCTTTCACCGATCAGGTGAGAATCTTATTAGATAAGAATATATGTATAAAGCTGTCTATTCGCCTCTAATTTTAAACTGTTTTAAATTTACTATTTATTTAATTAGGGCTAGTACTAACACAAAGTGTTATTCTACTGTCAACATACAGTTTATTAGTCACTGTGAGTATATATATTAAAAGATGTCTCTCAAATTTAGAAAGCAAGGCTTTTCATAACCGGATATCGATTTTGCTTGAGTTTTTCTTAATGATAATCGCAGTAAAAATATTGTAAACTAGATGAACGAGGTGCGTGTGTGGGCTCGTATTAACTTGATAAAGTTTTACATTAATTTATCGTTAATACACGCGTCGCTAAGACTAGATTGTATCACCCAGTCAAAGTGTGCTCTTTTTATATAGATCGAAACAAAATTATAATAGAGATTTGTCTCTATTAAATGTGTGTAAATACAAGGTTCTAAGCATGTGTATTATTTATTTTTTTTTCTAGTTATTTTATTATTATTTTGTGCGCAGAAATCTGTGTGTCGTGGAGTGGTGTAGGTGTGTGAGCGCGGATTTTATTATGGTTGGCCAAAATCGCCCCAGGATTTGAGATGCAAGAACCTAAGCCAGTGGGTTTTTGGTTGCATACCTTTTGTTTTAAAATTTTATTGTGGAGGTATTTATTCTCTACGAAGGGGCTCGGGCTGGTATAGGGGCGCCGGACATCTCGAATATTGGGTTCTCTGCCTCAAGGGACCTGACCTTGGGGTGTTTGTGTTGTGCGGGTGTTAACTAACGTAATAGCAATAGCGCTGGGACAGAAGGCGTAGGGAACCTAGGGTTGCACGTCTGGGGTTTCGTCTATTGACTTATAGCTCACCACCGCTCTACATGTGCGCTTGGAACTGCTAATCATGAATCTGGGGTAAGTATCACCTCTCCCAACTCTGTAAGGCCCTGCAGTTATGGTGATTGACGTGATCCTTGAGATAACACACGAGTAGATCAGATATTCCTTTTCCACATAAATCTTTGCATCTCCAACTAGTACTGCTTTTTCTATAATTTCCGACCTTAAATGGTGCGCGAAACGAGCTACAGCTGTCATTGGTCATCTTTAGTCGGATTTGGCATCAATATAACTTTGTCATTTTCTTGTTTCTCGATTCTTAGGAGCAGAGATATAGAAGGGTTAAATTTCTTTCCCTAACTTCGATGTTTTATGGTCCTTCACATTCTTTATGGAGTTAGGAGGAGTTTTCACCTTGCCTTTCGCGATAATTGTACTTATACTGTGCTCATAGAGACTGTACTATTTCCATCCACATGCTGAGGGTGCGTATCTACGACATTTCAAGCTATCATGGGGATACTCAACGTACACCACCGACTGGGAAGTGGTTTGGGGCTCCCACTAATATTGTTTAGAAAGATAGTGACGCTCCATTAGTCTGATGGAGTAGGAAATAATGTGAAGAAACCCAAAAAGTTATGGAGACAGTTTGATTTAAACTATCCATGTATCAGTCTCTGCTTCAACGATTATGAAAACAGAAGGTAATGTAAAAGGGAACCCACTTCATATATATCCACGAGGATCGACCTATAAGCGCAAGATTCGTAGAAAGCGCAGCGCAAAGTTTGAAAGGTTATAATCAAAAGTAGCCATCTATTGCCATTTTTATCTAAAGCCTGATCGGCTCTAACTTCTTCTTTGTCTTGCTCTTTTTGCACTCGGAAGGGCTCGTTAAGGCTCTTGACTTCACAAGATTCTTGGGTAGGATGTTGGGACGCGCCATTTTTAGCCCCACCGCATAAAAAAAGGACATCGCAAGTTCGCGAAGCGACTCTCATCAGCGATTTTGACCCGTATAAACACCAAATTGTAGCTTTTTCTTTCCCTCTTTAAACCATGCATCGCCGTAAGGCGTTATCAATATAATAGTTCTTTAAATTCTTGTCGCAAACTACTTTCCCAATTTTTACAAAACCCATGTTTTGTACTTTTTCCGTATCAACTGTCCCATAGCAATATTTTGTTTCACATAACTTCAAAACTTGCATAGTATAAGCGATATGATGGGTCCATTACCTTCAAGAATGCACCTGCTATTATTTTTTTTCGACACTTGTAATTTAGAGGATGTTTGTGCTCAAGCCGTTGTTTCCAGGATGTGGCAAACCCAGCTTTTGATTGTGAGGAAATGGGAATTAATTCCGCCGATAATAAATTTGGTTGTGATAAAATTGTGTTTATGCCGAAGTGCGGGATTGAAATATTTCAGGACATTATGTGGGTCTGTGGAGGGCACATTTTTTATACTTAGATAAATCTCGTTTAGATGTTAATGCACCTTATGTTTCATTTAGGAATATACTATCCCCTCGAACCCTTATCAATTTTAACAGAAGAAAAAAGAAAGGAGGTTTGGGAATATTTTTTTAAGGAAATTATATCCTTTTTTTGCCAGTGTATACGCCAAACAACACATTTATGCTCACCTAAGATTGAACAAAAAGGTCTATCTGTCCGCTCAACTTCTATACAAGCCCTGAAAACTTGATGTTTGAAAGATAAGATAGAAAAAAAAAAATACTGCAAATATTCACTTTTTCAAAAAAATTTTATTACCCGTTACCAAAATTGAAGAATATTAAGATTAAAGATGTATTTTTTTTTTACTTATCCGCGAATTCAAACATCCAAAAATTGTCAGGAGGCAGGGCATATGCTGTCGGGAGAGATGCACTTTCTTTACTTAGATAATATTTTGGTATACTCATAAGAAAATTTTTAAAAAATTTCCAAAATTTTTTTTTGAAAATTCTGTCTCCATGTAAGAACAAATCCAAAACTATAATGCATATACAAAGTAAATTATCTAAGTAAAAAATGTGCCTCTATGTTGACTACATATATGCTTGAAATATTCATCCACTTCGCCCAAACAATAAAAAAAATATCGCAAATTTTTATTTCAAAATTTCCCAAAAAAAGCTGGGTTTGGAAATTGGGAACAACGCTGAGCACAAAAACTCAACAAATCTCGAATATAATAATCAGTGCAATTAATTGAAGGTAATGGACCATCTATGCATATTTTTCAATGTTCTGTGAAGTCATTTCGCAACACAAAAATTCTGGAAGTTGTATCGAAACTCGTAACGCGCAAAAAACCATGGTTTTGAAAAATGAAAATTGAAAAAATGGTACTAAGCACACCCAGAAAAACACCGCGAAACTACAATCCCGTCTATTGTACCGAGGCCACTCAATTACCTGCACATCAATACCAGTGTGAACGTCGGTAGCCGATGTATTCTCAAGACCCCACCTACTCTCAGGGTCAAAAATCGGAGACATAGACTCTCCATGAATATTGATGCTCCATTTTCAGGTTGGGGGCTAAAATGGCGGCTCCATAAATTCTAAATATAGGATCATGCCCTTACCCTTACTAAACTTTTTCTCAGCAAGCGACACATGCCCCAAATCGTACTTTCTGGCACTTTAGCCCCGGAGCTAATCTTGGCCGAGGCGTTACGTCGTATTGTCCTTTCTTCTACAACTATGCTTCGGAATGAATCTTACTCTGGCGTAGGAGGCACCCTTCGGTTACTGCTGAAAAGTAGGGAAGCTCACATTCCACCGCGCGCGCAGCAGGATTCATCTTCACCTCGAGATCTTTAACCTAAATCGATTTCCCACCAGAGATAAGAGCCTCACATTGTGGCCTCGATGGAGCCGGTGTTACTGGTGGCTCCATTCAGGAAAAAGAAACCAAGACATGATTGGCGTCTAGAAGCCGTCACCGAAATACGGGCGTCCAACGGGTCATGGAGATGAAACGTCTCATGCCTCCTATCACTCTTACTAGATTTTCAAGCTTGTTTCATGCTAGTGGATATCTTTGCTAGCGTGTTATTATTTAACAGAGCTAAAGTGAGTCACGTATTCACCTATATCCACGCGGAAAAAATCAGGCAACCTACTTGACACGTTCACCCTCCTCGTACTAGAATTCCTGAGTTCCTACTTGTCCAAAAAAACATATGCTCTCTATCAATCTATTGAAGAATTCCTTCGACATTTCAGATCACACTTTACTGCCAGCTTATTCGCTCCTGGACGACGCAAGGTTTTGAAGTTTTATGACTCTTCTACTGAAGAGAGGAACTTAATGCCGTTCTTCTCAAAACTGATAATTGCATGCGCTTTTTCTACGTAGTTACATCCCCTTTTCTTCTTCTCCCAATCTTCCTTACATAACCATATACTCCTATACCCGCTCCAATCACTCATTTTTCTCCTCTTTGTCAAAACATCACGACACTTTGCGATCACTTTCTTCTTTAGTGATTTCACAAAATCTATTATTTTATTCTTTTCAATTCTATCTTGAGGACACTCTTTAATTTCTTTTGCCCAGCAATTTTGCTGAATGAATTTTCCTGTTATCATGTTACATTGTAAAATCTCTTCATCTTTTTCTTCTTTCTTGTCATCCTTCTCATCGACTTCTATGTTATATGGCATTTCTACGTGCTTAGTGTGTCGTGCCATATCTGACAAACTGCTTCCACCTTCATTCTCTTTCTTCAATGTTACTGCCGAAATATACTCCCATTTCTTTCTTCTTTTCGGCTTTTCCAAAGTAATGCCTTCTAACTGGCTTTCATATACCCTATTATTCAAAGTACTATTTGAATCAATAAACTCCTTTTCAATCTCTTTGAGTACTTTGGGTACATCCTGGTGGGTATCCTCATTCTTCTGCGAAATTTGGGCATCTGCTAGGTTTTCTTTCACTAGCTTTGACGTCTCATTCAGGCGTTCTTGCAAATCAAATACATGACGGTATGTTGATCTTGCCTCATCAGGGTTAATATCACCCGCCCATATTTCATGTAGTATTTGCATAGGACCTCGCACAGTCCTCCCATACAAAAGTTCGAAAGGTGAAAAACCAGTGGAGTCTTGTGGAGCCTCCCTATATGCAAATAACAATGGCTCTAAAAACTTGTGCCACTTCCTGACTTGTTCGTCGCACATTCTCTTCAGCATACGCTTCAGCGTACCGTTAAATTTTTCAGTAAGTCCTTGGCTCATGGTATGATAGACACTTGAGAACTTTTGCTTAATGTTAAGCATCTTAGTTACGTCTCTCATCAAATCTGAATGGAACTGACGTCCATTATCACTAAGAATTTCTTTAGGCACTCCAAGCCTCATGAAAATCGATACCAAATATTCGGTCACTTTCTGAGCCGTAATGCTTTTCAGAGGAACTGCCTCTGGGTATCTAGTCACTGCATCTACGAGTGTCAACACGTACTGGTGTCCCTCGGATGATGGTGGCGAAATAGGACCTACTAAATAGATGACGACTCTCTGGAAAGGTTCTTCTATTATCGGCATGGGACATAATGGAATTTCTTCACAGCTCCTTTAGAACAAGTCCTTTGACAAATGTCGCAGGAGTAACAGTGTCTGGACACGTCTTGGTGTAAGTTCGGCCAGAAGAACTGTTGAGTGATCTTCCCCATAGTCTCCTTAACACACTGGTGGCCTCAGAAGATCTCATCATGAGCCACTCTCATCACTCTACTCCTATACTCTTTGGGTACAACAAGTGTGAACCTTTCTAGTTGATTCTCAACTATTCTCTTATACAAAATGCCGTTCTTCAAAACATACTTGTTTTCACCTTTTTCCAAAGACTTCCAAATCTTTTGTAGAGTCGCGTCATATATCTGTCTCTCTTTAAATATTTTTCTGTTACTGATTAACTCAGTAGTTTCATCATCGTGAACATCTTCCATTTGGTTCACGGCTGCCACACTTTGTGTCTTTGAGCTGTCTCTGTGGGACATTCTGTCATTTTTCATCATGACATTATCAACAAAGATGTCAAACTGACTCTCATTTTCCTTTGTACTTTGTTCATTAGACCCCTCGATAGTGTTAAACACTTCCATATTACTTCTAGTATTTTCGTGTGGCGCAGTGTGAACTACTTTACGCTCATCAGCTGCTACATTTTCATTTCCAAAAAAGGAAACATGGGAATCTCGTTCCATGAACAAAGGTGTATCCGTGGTTGTGTCTTCATTCAATACAAGCATGTTTGATGACTGTTTGACAGACGGTGCTTCCTCCAAAAACTTATCTTCTTCTGTTCTCGCCTCTTCCGACGTATGATCATTTTGTTCGGCTTTTCGCATCAACATAGATTCTTCAGTCGAATCTTCCTCAGCGCGCTCGACAATGGGGAACAATAACTCTTTCTGAGTTTCCTCGTCTTGCACAAGGTGCTGACCATGACACAAACTCTCTTCCCATGCGAGGTTTGGCTGGTATGGGGGTCATGCCCCATCGATGTTTCCAATTATCAGATCATACATGACCTCTGGCAGCACTGCTGCGGTCGTTTTACCCACAAAGTAGGGGGGTGTCTATCTCGACATCTGCGAGTGGAACATTTCGGGTCGTACTGTCTAGAAGGCTCATGGTTGTATGCGTGCCAGTATAGCACTCCTTAGGTACATACTTTTGGCGTATGACCACCAAATTACAACCGGTATCCCTTAATAACTGGACATGATAACCATTAACTTTCCCATATGTTATAGGCAAGTTGTGTGAAAAGCTATCAAATTTGCCCACAACTACAGTATCTTCAAAAATTGACGGTTCTTCACCTGAAAAATTCAGGACTTCATTTTCGTTTTGAAAACCTACGGACGCTGCTGTACTCTTTCCGTTTTCGTTCTGCCTATTTCCAGAATTACTAAAATTCTTGCCACTACTATTGAAGTATGGAGGGCATCTACAATCACGGGCTAAGTGCCCTTTTCTTTGACATCTGTAACAGACGAGTACAGCTCTAGACTCGCTGCTACTACGACGTTTTTCTTGTCGTTCATTAACCCCGTTACTACTTTTTGCTGCATTTTCCGTTGTTCTTGGCGTGTGTTGGTTTGGGTTCTTGCTGTTATCATTTCTGTGATAACTATTTCTATTGACTCTCGATCTAAAATAGTTGCTGTTTTTGTTGCTTTTTACCTTATTTTGACTGTTTTCGTGCGTGACTGGACGTTAAATTACTTTCATGAGCTGCTAAATAGTTCTCGGAACTGGCTACTATTTTATCGACATCCTTTTCATTTCTCTCTTTTAAGAAAACAGCGAGTTCCTTCGGTATCGTATTCAAATACGTGTCAATAGATAGGAAGTTTATTATATCATCGGCAGTCATTTCAACTTTAGCCGCAGTTATCCATTTACGGAGAGCTTTAACTATCCTCATAATATATATCCTCGGACTGTCATCATCATCTGGGCATATGTTCTTGTATCTTCCACCATATTCACCCTCAGTGAGATTATAACGAATCCATAACGCTCGTTTTAATACTTCATAATCTTTTAACTCCTTAATCGTGAAATCATTAAAAAATTGGACAGCTCTGCCCGTGAGGAACGTTTCAAGCACTAGAGCTTGTTTTTCGTTTGGCAAATCATATAGCTCTGCTATTCTTTCAAACTGCAATAAATAATCTATAATTCCATTGACTGTTTCGTCAAAATTGGGAACCCTCAACTTGGGGGTTCTTCGGGCGTAAAGAGCCTCATTAGCAATTCTGCTAGCTTCCAAT